>JAXFYN010000105.1:452877-506476 GCA_036172215.1 Camellia granthamiana | reverse complement strand
GGTTTTTTTGGCTAAAATAATCAATATCGGCAACATAAGTTAAAATGACCAATAAGACAAAATGTCACATTTAACACATAATCATTTTATTTTTTTTCTCACAATCATCAAATCAACTACAAAAAAATAAATAAATAAATAAATTTTCCAAAATACAACTTTTTTTAATTAGGATAAAATAGCCAAAAAAAAAAAATCAAAAGTCAACTAAAATAGCCAACTTTATTTACACAAAATCGGACTCTTGCCGCTAGGCAGGTAAAAACCGCCGACCTGCCCAGTTTATGTTGTGCTAGATTGGGTTCAGGCTGGGTTCGCAGATTCGGCCCAATTTTGGATCGAATTGGGCTGGACCATACCCAGTCTAAGCACAATTTTAGGCCCAACCCATGGCTCTATGAGTGGAACATTTTTTGGGCCTTTGCCTTTTTCTCTAAAGAATCAGACCTGTTTGAAAAACCTCAGTCCAGATACGCAGGCTCTAGGTCTAACAGGCTTAGATAGCTCATGAGTGATTCAATTTACACCAAAATAATAATTCTGAATGCCCAACTTAAATTTTAAAATTTTAGCTCATTTTATTTCCTGATATAAATTTATTAATAAGAACAATATATATTAAATTTTAAAAATAAAATATTTTTTTTTCTCATAATACATCCAAACCTACTTATTTTTCATATTCAACTCTCTTCATGTCCTTTCCCAAGTTTCAAAATTTTTTTTTTTTCATCTTCCTCTTCACTCCAAAATTTCAATCTATCCACCAAAACTCATCATTTTCATCAACATCATTGTTTCTCATTGAAAAAGTAAAATCAAAATTTTGAATTATGAAAATAGGAAAAAAATAAAATTAAAATTGAGTCATAAAAAATGACTGATTTGTAACAAAAACTTAGATTGTTATCTCAATTTTATTTTGATATTTTTTATCTTTACAAAAAAAAGTCGTTCTCAGTACTCATTTAAGGGTTTTAGTTTCTGTGAGAAGAGAGAGAGAAAGGCCAAGTAATACAACTGTTGAATTTGATATTTTTTTAGATAATATCTTTACCAAAAAAAGTCCTCCATTAAGCACATAGGTAATACCAAGCGACACAAAAAAGATAGTGTACGAGCACGAAATAATGTCCTCGTATAATCCTGTTAATCAAGTCTGTGCTCCTCCGTACGTCGTCGTTTTACTCCCTCGGCGGGTGTGTGCCGGATACCTCTCCGATGCCTAAGTCAGAAAAATAGAAAATAGACAAAAGCTCTGTGTATTCGAGAATCAAAGTTGTGTTACCTCTCCATAGGTAATGTTATGAGTTTTTATAGATTCCGTGTGGCACAATCCTAGTAGGACTCTTATTCCTCCATGTAGAGTCCCCTTACGAATCACACTTCTAAAAGATAATGCTTATCTTTCAACACCCTCCTCACTACTTAAATCAAGTGAGATGGTTTTACCACGGTTGGATGACAATGCACCTGAGCTAACAATACCTCTGTCATACCCAAACCAACGCCTTCACATGCAACTCGTAGCTCGATTCTTGTTCACTGGTACCTCGGTTGAGTCCACTGAGACCGAGCTAACCACAGCAAGTTTTGACCGCGCTAACCAGAGCAAGGTCCTCCCAAAAAAGCCATAACATCTCGATTCCAAACACCATGGCTGAGCTAATTATATCTCCGACCGGGGTGACCGAGCTAACTACAAGGCCCTTTTTGACCGAGCTAACTTACAAGGCCCTTTTACTCAGCCCTTTTTACTTCGGTCCACCGAACGGCCCATCACCACGCCTTGGCCTAGCTCGACCCTAGTGCATATAAAAACTCCCTCTCAATTGCCCCTTAATTCTATCTGCGCAGCATGATTGGGATTACCTGTCACCAACCGAGCTAAAAACTTTAGCCTTTCAACCGAGCTAGAATGCCGCCGGGCTACCGATTGGTTCGGTAAAAAACGTCTCTTCAGTCATGCTGTCAACTGAATCGCTTACTATTCCATAGACACGTGGCAAGCCCCTATTGGTTGAGTACAACTGTCAACGCCGCCCTCGTACTCCGAAATTTTTGAACAGGCCCGCCTTTTCTTTATGCCTTACACAAAACAAAACCCTTCTTTTCGAATCAACGTAACACTATTCATCTTCCCTCTCTCTCTCTGAGCCTTCATTTTTCCAAACTCAGTGCCTGCGAAGCTCGTGTTCTCTGATAGTGCTGTGTTCACCTTCGATTCCTTCATTCTGAATTAGTACGTAGCTCTAATCTATTTCTTTTCCGTTGATTTCGCATCTATTTTGCATAGCATACTTATTCATATGTTTTTCAAAATACATACCATTTTTGCTTCCATTTTTCTGGGAAAGACCCGTGTAATAGAACTATTGTATTTACGAACAATCTGAAAAATAATGCCTTTGATCCAAAATCACATTCCAACCGAACTAGGATATTGTTTGTATTAGGTGCAAGCCTAGCCTGACTGGATAACCCTTCTAACAACCAGGATAAAACTTCACACCGTACCTGCAGTTTCAATAGGTCTAAGTACCTTCTGTGTTAATTAGCCGAGCTAGCGAACTGTATTAGGTTTGCGCAATACCGCGCTAGAGAGCCACCGACCAAGCTATAACTTGGGGCTAAACCAGCTTCCTTAGTCAAAAACCGAACTAAGAATGCTGCACCATAAGCTTCAACCGGGCTAAAGTCCCGCACTCAAACCGAGCTAAAAATGATATACCCCACGTAGCCGAGCTAGGACTCCATTTATTTTGCCTTTGTTTCTTTTAGCGCGGTCCAACAATCTGTGCTTAACACCTTTCTTTTTCACTTTGCAGACTTAGGTTGGCCAGGCACTCCCTTGAACGCTCAACCGAGATACCGAAGGTCATCTCAACGCCGAGCTAAATTATACATAATTTTAGGCCACATGGGGAAGTATAGGTTTTCAGTAAACTCTCCAGGGCCTATGGCCGAGTTCCGAAGGGAGTACAACATCCCTGATGATGTCCATCTTAGTTTAGCCGAACTAGACACCACTCCTTGGGAAAAACCGGGCTTTGTTCCCTTCACCCTTCTTTCCATTGTAGAAACCGGACTCCGATTCCCTGTACAGCCTCTCCTTTGTGAATTCCTCAGACAAACAAATCTTCGCCCAACCCAACTTTCCACAAACTCATACAGAATAATAAATGGCATTGCCGAGCTAAACTGCCAGCTTGGCCTTAATCTCGGTTTAGCCGAGCTATTTCACCAGTATTCACTTGGCCAGAATGAAGATGGCTGGGTCTATTATTTAAGAATAAGAAGACGCCGAGAAAAGATAATAAAGAATACCCCGGATAAAGATGTAAACGATGATGATTTTTTCTAGGTTTCTGGGAATTTCGAAGACCAGGAAGCCCAAATCCCAGGCGACCGAATACACTAGAACAAGGGAGTAGCCAGTATGAAAACCTCGGCTCAGTTCTGTGCGTTCTTTTACTTCGATTTTCTTATTTTCAACCGTACTAACAGTTGTCTTTTTCCTTCATAAAGACTTAAACTTTCTAAAGTCATAGTACAGTTACCCCAACCTTGGCGTACTCCGCGCCGCACTAAGACATCCCGATTGAGGTTGGGCCAAGCTACTCAACTTTGAGCCGACCTATAGATACAGCAGCAGGAGGAAGACCAGGGTAACGGACTTCCTCTTAGAGCCATCACCAGAACCTGATCCTTCCCTTCCACAAGTCAATTTGATCCCATTAACAACAGAGCAAGAGATGGCCAAAAAGAGAGCAGTAAGGGCCTTCCTCACTGAAACAAATCAGGTCGAGGTACCACAAGCCAGCCAATCACAAAAAGCCGTGGTAGCCCTTTCAACCAATCAACCTTCGTCATCTCGGGCAAGCAAGCATGCTCGGACTTCCACAACTGAGCCACGCCTTATTGACGAGGATGAAACTACGCTCCCCCAAACCACGCCACCGAGCCCCTAGCCCAAGCACTCAGACCGAGCTAGCTCCTCTAAGTGGGCACCAAAGATCACGCTTCAGAACCGTGCTATCAAAGATTCTAACTCAGTGGTCGCAGAAAAAGACCATTTGTTGGCGTTTAACCTTGCCAAGAGCGTTTGCCTTCTAGCAGATATGGAGCCAAGAGCGTTTGCCTTCTAGCAGATATGGAGCACCACGACCATCTCACCGAGCTGAAGGCCATTCGCTCGGCCACAAAATCAATGGTGCTGGTAAGTTGCCCCTTTGCTTGTCTTTCTAATTTGTTCATCTTTTTGCTCGGTTTTACTAAAAGTTTCTTACCACTCTCTTGCAGGCTATGCAAAAAAACCACATCGCTCACAAGCGTGTGTTGGAGCTTCGAAAAACCACAAGGCAGGCCATGGTAGAGGCCAATGCTAAATCGGCCGAGCTAGACGAGGCCACGAAGAAAATGGCCGAGCTACGGACCAAGGTGGCCCGCCTGACCAGTCTTGTCAACTCAGCCAAAGCAGATAAGCAGAAGGCTGCGGCCGTGCTGAAAGATAAATATCTGCGCGAGCTGGCCAAGCTCGAAGGAAAGAAGAACGCCGAGATAACCGAGTTGGGGAAAAAAATAGAAGATGCAGAAGACCGGGGTTACAAGGAGGGGAGGCCACTTATATCAAACAATGCGAAGCTGCAAAAGATCTATTCTTCAAATGCGGATGGAAGGCGGCTATGGCGCAGTTCGGTCATGGCCTAGAGACCGAGGTCTTCCTCAACCCTCCTCCGCATTTCATACCGAGCTATATGGCGGAGTACACTGCTGCTATTCGGCAAAAATTTCTACAAGAAGAGGAGGACGAAGATCCTGCTCCTGAAGACAACACCCAGCCCGGTCACCAGTCTATCTCCCCAACTCGAGTGGCCTCCACCCCACCTTTGCCTGCTGTGTCTGATGCGGTGCCTTCGATCGAGCTTAACCAAGGGGTTCTTTCCACAACCGAGCTACCTTTGGGTGAAGACCAGGTTGTTTTGGATGCTGACCTGGATGACCTTTTCTCCTGATTTTTCCTTTCTTTATTTTATCAAAAGAGTTTGTAACCGGGCTGAGGCCCCACCTTTTGTACTTCTAACTTGTATTTTGAATGAAAATCTCGCGTCTTTCTGTTCGGTCTGTTCCATATCCGTACTTTATTTTTCACTATAATTTGTATGAAGTATAACATTCTCTGGCCGAGGTACCTATCTCGGTCTTACCCTTGTAATCTGCTCGGTCATTCCAGCTAACCACTCTTCAGCCTGGATTCTTATCTCAGCTGAAGAGTACTCAAAGTTGGTTATTCCAGCCAACCACTCTTCAACCTAGATCCTTAAATCGGCTGAAGAGTACTCAAAGTTGGTTATTCCAGCCAACCACTCTTCAGCCTAGATCCTTATCTTGGCTGAGGAGTACTTAAAGTTGGTTTTTCCAGCCAATCTCTTCAGCTCAAATCCTTATCTTGGCTAAAGAGAGCTCGAAGTTGGTTATTCCCGCCAACCTTGAGTGAAGTGTTTGGTTATTCCTCCCAAACGTCCTGCAGCCTAGATCCTTATCCTCGGCTTAGGAGAAGTGTTGGTTTTTCCAGCCAACCTCTTCAGCTCAGATCCTTATCTTGGCTGAAGAGAGCTCAAAGTTGGTTATTCCTGCCAAACGTCCTGCAGCCTGGATCCTTATCCTCGGCTTAGGAGAAGTGTTGGTTTTTCCAGCCAACCTCTTCAGCTCAGATCCTTATCTTGGCTGAAGAGAGCTCAAAGTTGGTTATTCCGGACAACTCTGTTTCCAATGCCCCTAACTCACTAAAACAACTTTTACAGTAAAAAACTATTATACCGAAAAGAAACTACTTGTTTTATTGAAAAACGGAAAATTACAAGTACTTTAAAGAAAAGCTAAAAATAAAATAGTTTGAGATTGGCAGTGTTCCATGGCCTGGGAATGGCCTTGTCGTCTTCATCCTCTAAGTGGTATGCCCCTTTTCCTGCTAATCCAACCACTTTGTATGGTCCTTCCCAATTAGATCCTAACTTGCCATCTCCGGGTACCAAGGTGTTTCCCATCACTTTGCGCAGCACCCAATCTCCAATCTTGAATTGCCTCGGATGTACTGTCTTATTGTATTTTCTAGATAACTTTTGTTGGTATGAGGCGATGTGAACCAATGCTCTTTTTCTTCTTTCTTTCGCAAGGTCGAGTTCCAAGGCTATGGCTTCTCCATTTAAGTCTGGGTCAAAATTTTTACTTCTAATTGTGAGGAGGCCGACTTCTAGTGGGATTACTGCCTCAATGCCATAGGCTAAAGAGAATAGTGTTTCTCTAGTTGACCGCCGAGGTGTAGTACGATAAGCCCATAAAACATGAGGAAGTTCCTCAGCCTACTTGCCTTTTGCCTTCTCTAACCTTTTCTTCAATCCGTCCAAGACAACTTTATTTGATGTTTCCGCCTGGCCATTTGCTTGGGGGTATGCCGGTGTAGAGTTGTAGAATTCTATTTTGTATTCCTCACAAAAGCCTCTAAAAATTTTGCCATCGAACTGAGTGCCGTTATCTGATATTAGTGCCTTGGGTATGCCGAACCGAGTGATTATATTCTGCCAGACGAACTTCTTTACATCCTTCTCTTTTATTGAGGCAAGTGCTTCTACTTCCACCCACTTTGTGAAGTAGTCTGTTGCTGCGAGAAAGAACTTTCTGTTGCCGGGTGCCGTTGGAAGTGGTCCTACTATGTCTAAGCCCTACATTGCAAAAGGTCATGGGCTAGTTAACGGTAAAAGCTCTCTAGCTGGTTGATGTATTTGGTGTGCGAACTTCTGAAATTTCTCGCACTTCTTGACATATTTCTCCAAATCTGCTTGTATGTAAGGCCACCAATATCCTTGTGAAATTGCTCTGTAGGCTAAAGATCTTCCTCCTTGGTGGCTGCCGCATACGCCTTCGTGTATCTCGAACAAGAATGCTTCGACCTTTCTGGGATGAACACACTTCAGGTAAGGTCCTGTGAAGGATTTTTTGTACAAGGCCATTGATGGGGAGAGCCAAAATCGCTGTGACTTTGCTCTTATTTTGTTGGCCTCTTTCTTCTCTTCAAGTAAGATGCTATCTTTCAAGAACACTATGATGGGATCCATCCATGAAGGGCCTAGTTCGGCACAACATACCTCTGCTACTTCGGGCTCTTCAATGCTTGGTCTTCATAGGAAATCGATCAGTAATGGATGTGGGATGGATGTATCTGCCATTGAAACGAAGCCTGCTAGTTCGTCTGCTCTACTGTTTTCTTCTCGGCCAATCTGCTCTATCCGCACTACTTCGAACTTCATGATCTCCTTTCTAGCTAACTCTTGATACTTTGCCATCCTGTTATCTTTCGCTTTGTAGTCGCTTGAAATTTGGTTTACCACCAGCTGTGAGTCACTGTAAACCATTAGCTCGGTGGCCTTCATGTAGAGTGCTGATTTCAGGCCTGCTAAAAGTGCTTCATACTTCGCCTCGTTGTTTGATACTGGAAAGCCAAGGTTGACTGCTTGTTCCACTACAAGGCTATATGGTGAGATGACGACTATGCCAAGTCCTGCACCGTGCCTGTTGGATGCTCCATCCACAAAGAGCTTCCATATCTCCCCAACGAATAGCTTCTAGCAAGTGGAGGGGTCAAATAATGTCTTTGGATCGTGAGCATTGCTGATGTCTTCTTCAAGGTGCACACCTACTGTTTCCCCCTCATTATCTGAATGTACCAAATTGTTACTTGTTGATAAGTCTTTGCCAGGCATAGCGCGGTCTGCCTCTTCTTCCCTTTCATCAACTCGGTGTGCCTTGGGATGTGGCTGGGCATCTTGTTTTGGGGGTTGTGCGGTTCCTGCGGCGCTTTCCATCCCCTTTATAGTTGTGCCAGTCAAGTCAACTGGGCAGATATGATGACTTCCTGGTGTGAACTCTGCCACAAAGTATGCCAAGGCTTGAGCTTTTATTGCGGTTCTGGGTTGAAACTTGATATCATACTGTCCCAATTCCACTGCCCACTTCAAGATTCATCCAGAAAAGTTCGCCCTCTCAAACAAAGCTTTTAATGGAAAAGTTGTAAGGACGATTATGGTGTGGGCGTGGAAGTAATGTGATAACTTCCTTGACACCATCATCAAGGCTAAGGCTAGTTTTTCCAATGGTAAGTACCTGGTTTCAGCGCCCAGCAAGGTCTTGCTAACGTAAAAGATGGGCAGGTGTTGGATTCCTTCCGCTCTGACCAACACCGCGCTAACTGCGTGATGTAAAACTGCCAAGTACAGAAAGAGCTCTTCTCTAGGTATTGGGGTTACTAGCAACGGTGGAGAAGACATGTATTCTTTCAAGCTTTCTAGGGCGCAGTCGCACTCTTCATCCCACTCAAACTTGGCCTTTAATGCTTGAAAAAATGGTCGACATCTGTCTGACGACCGACTTATGAACCGGTTGAGTGCAGCTGCCATACCAGTGAGATGCTGCACTTCTTTTACTGAGTTGGGCCTCTCTAGGTCTTGGATTGCCTTGATTTGAGAAGGGTCTGCTTCTATACCTCGATTGGTCACTAAGAAGCCTAGGAATTTGCCTAATCCTACGCCGAACGCACACTTAGATGCATTTAGGCGCAACTTGTTTTTCTTCAGGATCTGGAACATTTCACCTAGGTCCCTGAGATGGTCCTTCTCATCCTTGCTTTTGACCACCATGTCGTCAATGTAAGCCTCCATTGTTCTGCCTAACAATGGTTCAAACATTTTGGTGACCATTCGTTGGAATGTTGCCCCTGCGTTCTTTAGGCCAAAGGGCATGACCTTGTAGCAATACAGCCCTCTAGGAGTTGTGAAGGATGTGACCTCCTGGTCTGGCTCATACATAGCGATCTGATGGTAACCTCTATACGCATCAAGAAAGCTAAGCCGATTGTGCCCTGCCGTCAGGTCTACCAGTTGGTCTATTTGTGGGAGAGGAAAGCTATCCTTTGGGCATGCCTTGTTGACTGTTTTGTAATCCACGCAGACACGCCATTTTCCATTTTTCTTCGGCACTACCACGATATTAGAGATCCACCTGTGATAGTGCACTTCTCTGATGGCTCCTGTTTCCAGCAAGTTTCCTACTTCTTCCGCCACTATCTCGGCATGGTGGACTGCCGATCTGCGAGTGCGCTGTATAATTGGTCTGGTAGTTGGGTGGACATTAAGTTGGTGACAGATGAAGTTTGGGTCAATGCCAGGCATGTCGTATGGTGTCCAGGCAAACACTTCGATGTTGGAGGTCAAGAACTCCATGACCTCTATTCTCTCAGTATTGGACAACGACGAGCTGAGCAAAAAGAACTTTTCTGGGTTCTTTTCATCTATCCTTACCTGCACCAAGTCTTCTACTGCCTTCTGTTCAGCGGCCTTGCCAACATCCGTAAACAATTCATTACTCTCAGGTTCTTCCACCATTTGTACATACCCTTTGGCAACGCGGCTGTCGTTTATTGTGACGAAGCATTGTTTAGACATAATTTGGTCTCCTAAGACCTCTTCAATTACTCCGGCTTTGTTGGGGAATCGCAATACTTGATGGTAGGTTGAAGCTACTGAGCGCATGGCGTGCAACCATGTCCTTCCCAAGATTATATTGTAAGTGGAAGGGACTTTCAATACCCAGAATTCCACCTGTTTCGTCACGCTTCCTGCTCTGACTGGGAGGATTATCTTGCCCACTGGCCACTCTGGCATTGAGTTAAAACCGATCAGGGGAGATGTTGCAGGTGCCAAGTCTTTGTCCTCCAGTTTCAATTGTTTGAAGGTTTCATAGTACATTATCTCACATGAGCTCCCTTGGTCAATCAGAATCCACTTGATGTCGTAGTTCTTGACGCGGAGAGTGACAACCAGTGCATCGTTGTAAGGGCAATATATCCTTGCCAAGTCTCTGTCTGAAAAAGATATAACATTCGTGGCCTCTGTTCTCCCATTTTTTATGACAGGCTGAGCACTTAATACCTCTCTGTAGTGCTCAGCCTTTTTGATCGTTCCCCTGAGCTCACATACCCGCTCAAGTTCGAATACTCCATGTATTACGTTAATTACGCCTTAAGGTGGGGCGTCGACCGGCATTTCGTTTGGGTTATTGTGGTTCTGGGGGGCTGGCTGTGTCTCCCCTTCTATGTACTGGTCCAGGTGCCCAGCTGCCACTAACTCCTCCAAATGTTGCCTCAACGGCGTGCAATTTTCAGTGCGGTGCCCCTTTTCATCATGGAAGGTGCACCGGGACCTTTCGTCATAATCTTTTTGTGCCTCTCCCAACTTTGCTGGCCATCTGACGAAAGGTTCATCGCGTATTTCACTGAGAATTCGGTAGATTGGTTTTTTGAACACCGTGGTAATGGCAGTGCGGACTCTTAACCACCTTTTGTCTAAGTCCTCTTTGTTAGCCCGTCTACCTCGCCCATTCCTGCTCGGTCGTTATACCGTGTTGACTTTTGCCGTAGTCTTTTTATCTGGTATTGCTGTTGCGCCAGATTTTGCTTTAGCACGGGTGCCATCCTCTTCCACCCGAATGTGCTGGTGTACTCTCTCCATTAAGGCCTCCATCGTGAGGGGTGGCGTCATAGTAATTGAGTCCCTTAACTTGTTTCCGACTGGTAGACCCCTTTTGTACTGCGCGATGGCGAGATTCGTGGGGCAGTCTCCTATCTGGTTGAAGGTTTCCCAGTAACGACTATTGTAGGATCTCAACGTCTCCTTGTCGTCCATGTCAATGGAGAGTAGCTGATCAATCTCCACTGGTGTTTTGGTGTTCGTTCTGAACCTAGCTACGAACGCCTTTGCCAATTGCGCCCAGGAGGCGATGATGCCTTCTGGTAGCCTTTCGAACCAGGTTAAACCTAGGTCGCCCAGGCTAGATGGGAACAGAATACACATTAAGGCCTCGTTCCGCTGGTATACTGCCATAACCTGGTGAAAGTGGCTTAGGTGCATGTAGGGATCTGTCTTTCCCTCATAAGTGGTGAATTTGGACTGGTGGAAGCCTGAGGGTAGCGGTGCGTTCTCTATCGCTGGAACGAACGGCGAGCTCTGCACCCTTGCTAATGCTTTGTCTGTTGGTTCGTAAGCAAGGCGTGATATTGGCATTCCTATCTCGACGCCTCCATGCATCCGAGGAGCCAACCGCTGAAGGGCTGAAACTCTGCGCGGGTCACGCGCCCTGGTATCCTCCTTCCATCGTGCTCTCTTTTCAAGCACAGTTCGCAAATCAGACGATCTAGGCAACTCCGTCTGCCTGGATTCTGTTTGGTGCGTGCGTGAGGGTCGATAAGTGCTTCCCACGGTACCTGACCTCTCAGTCCTCGTTCTCTCAGACCTGGAGTAACGAGTCCTAGTAGTCCTTGATTGAGTGTCGCCTGTTCTCAAGCTCCTACTCTCTGCTTGTGATGGTGTGGTTTGTCTACCACAATCTTCCGAGTGGCGAGGGGGCATGTTGCCTTTGCGCCCTTCTCCTGTCGCCACTCCTTTTCCTTTCATCTGGCGCTTCATAGATTCCATGTCCGCTGCCATCCTTCGTATCAACTCGTCCTGCTCCTTTACGCGATCCTCCAGAACTTGAGGATCCATCATCCTCCTCTGTCTTTCAGGACTTTGAGAGCGACGGGGGCTATTAGCCCGCCTCCCCCTGGCATCCCTCCGGGGGTTCTGTCGCTGGGGCTCTAAATCCGCCATGGGAGGGATAGAAGGCAAACCTTCGCGCTTCCCACCCCCCTCTGGGGTTTGTCCGTCGATAGCGGACTGCGGCAAATCCTCATTATGGGCCATTGCTCCTAACTAACGAAGAAAACTTGATCAAGAGGTTTTGTTCTTTCTGGATTTCCCACAGACGGCGCCAATTGTACGAGCACGAAATAATGTCCTCGTATAATCCTGTTGATCAAGTCTGCGCTCCTTCGTACATCGTCGCTTTACTCCCTGAAAACACAAATGCGAGCTAGCCAACAGGTGTGTGTCGGATAACTCTCCAATGCCTAAGTTAGAAAAATAGACAAATAGACAAAAGCTCTGGGTATTCGAGAATCAAAGTTGTGTTACCTCTCCATAGGTGATGTTATGAGCTTTTATAGGTTCCCCGTGGCACAATCCTAGTAGGACTCTTATTCCTCCATGTAGAGTTCCCCTAGGAATCACACTTCTGAAAGATAATGCTTATCTTTCAACACCCTCCTCACTACTTAAACTAAGTGAGATGGTTTTACCACGATTGGATGACAATGCAACCGAGCTAACAATACCTCTGTCATACCCAAACCAGCGCCTTCACATGCAACTCATAGCTCGATTCTTGTTCACTGGTACCTCGGTTGAGTCCACTGAGACCAAGCTAACCACAGCAAGTTCTGGCCGTGCTAACCAGAGCAAGGTCCTCCCAAAGAAGCCATAACATCTCGGTTCCAAACACCATGGCCGAGCTAATTATATCTCCGACCGGGGTGACCGAGCTAACTACAAGGTCCTTTTTGACCGAGCTAACTTACATGGCCCTTTTACTCAGCCCTTTTTACTTCGGCCCACCGAACGGCCCATCACCGCGCCTTGGACTAGCTCGGCCCTAGTGCATATAAAAACTCCCTCTCAGGTAGCAAAAACTCTAATTTTTTTATTTTACTTTCAATCTATTTGGGTGTATCTTAAAGGATAATTTAGGCAAAAATATAGGATGTATTAAAAGTAAATTATAACTCTAAACAATTTAATAGGGTGTACTGAGAAATTAAACGTACTTAATGATTTTTTGAGTGCAAATAGAATCCCTCAAAGCACATGGGCTGGTACTAGTAAATTACGGGCTAATCTTATGTGATAGATTTAATTACTTATAAGCCTTGTATACTTTTTTAATATACCAATAAGGTTTAAAATATTTATTTTATCTTAATACTTTTTAAGAATGTTAATTGGTAAAAAAAAAAGACAAAACTTATAAGTAAGTCTAATAATTAAGACTGTCATGTAATAATTGTCTCACAGAAATATATCCTATTTGTATTGATGGATTTGTAACAGATTCCGAACATCTAAATCACTTGTTTTGGTTAGGAATTTTTTTTTTTGTTTTTTTAAATATTTATAGTTTAACAAAAATAAAGGTCAATGGATAACTTTTTGAGTAATGTACATTTATCACTTCTTGACATCACTTTCAATATATCACCTCTGTTATCACATCATTTAACATAAATATAAGTGGTGGAATTACACAATGATAAGTAAACATATGGTGATACATTAATTTGAAATTAATATAAAAAGATAATAAGTGTAACATTCTTGTAACTTTTTTGAGTAATGCTACACGTATCCTCTCTTTATATTATGACTTTGTTTGTCATTATAGCGATCTCGGTTTTCTCCTTCTTTATTTATTGTATTCCGGACTTGGTTCCGTGAATGTGTGTTGTCATATTCTCATTCCTATCCTTTAAATCTTGAATTTGAGTCTTGGGTTGTGTTCGGTAGGTTTGAAACAGGTTGGTTGTGTTTGGAAACCTAGGGTTAATGCCTAGATTTTGGCCTTCACGCTCGAGCGGGGATTTTGACGCTCGAGCGGGCCCTCGAGCGGGCCCTTCATTTTTGCTTCTCCGCTCGAGTGGGCGTTTTGAAGCTCGAGCGTGGTTTTTCATCTCTCAGCATTTTGCTCTGCAGGTCGTCGGATGCTCGAGCGGGAGTTTTGACGCTCGAGCGGGCCCCTTTGATTTTATTCCTCTGCTCGAGCAGGGATTCTGACGCTCGAGCGGAAACCTTAGTCTGCAAAACTGCTGGAAGTGTGCATCCGGCGCTCGAGCGGTGCTTTTAACGCTCAAGCGTGAGTCTGCGTCTGACGCTCGAGCGGGGAGTTCCACGCTCGAGCGGGGCGACTCTTATATCAATCCGAATTTTGACTTTTTGGATCACTTTTTCAGTGCCTTTTCTCTCTCTAACTTTTCAAAACCCAAATTTGAGAGCCTCTCTCTCTAGATTTCAACTTCTCTCTACAAGATCATTTAGATCTATTGATCTTGTACCTTGGTCCCTTTACAAAAAGTGTGGAGTTGGTCTTGCTCTTCATTTTGATCCGAAAAATTTGGTGTTTGGAGCACTTTGAGTTTTCATCATCTTCTCCGTCGAGCTCCGAAATTTGAGGAAGGGATAACTATTCATGTATATGATCTTTGATATAAGCTTTTGGTCATTTTGATTTAATGTTGATATTGGGTAAATTTGGGGTTTTAGTGTTTCAAAAGTTATAAAGAGGGGTTTTGTTATTTTGACCCACACTTGTGTGATTTGGGTCATAAAATGTGGGTATTGATGTTATTGAAGATATTTTGAGCCTTTGGGTCAATTTTGAGAAAAGAGGGAAAAAGCCCTAATTTTATTGTGATAAATTAATTTGTATAATTAATTTGGGAAGTTATGGAAATATGAAATTGAGTTGGAAATGATGAAATTGGCTTTATATGAGATTAAATGGTGAAGTTGGAATTATTGATCACTCACCTTTGAAAATGTTGAGAATTTATCTGTTGATGCATTTATTATCTGTTTAGAAATATTTGCTTTGGGCTATCGGTGGAGGATAGTCTTGATTGTTGTAGACACTGCATGATGATTAGGTGAATTAAAACTAATCGGTTGAATATGTCATTGAATATGGACGGTTGAAATAGTACATCGAATCTGTGTATTGATTTGTCATTGTATATGATAATGTTTATATACATTGTATTGTGTGGAGGAGATAGGGGATATACTCCACGGTTTGGGAGGAGATAGGGGATAGACTCCTAAACCGGATTTTATTTGGGAGGAGATAGGGGATGGACTCCATTGATACAGCAAATATGTGTATCTATTGTGAAGTATGGAAGTGTTTAGTATGACATTGATACAGCAAATACGTGTATCTATTATGAAGTATGTAAGTGTTTTGATATGAGTTGTTATCTCATTTAATAAGGAAATGCTTTAAAATGAGTCGTAGTCTCATTAAATTGTTGGCCAGGTTCTGAGCCATATTATGAATTGAATAATGGTTAAGTAAAGGAAAATAAAATGAAACATGGACATATTCGTCATGGGACTGAAATGTGTTATAAGTTTGTTTTTGTGAGATTAAAACATTTATCAAATGCTCATGTTTTAGTTATTGCTCATATTATGTTTTAGCATATCTCTACTGGGCGTTGGCTCACCCTACATGGGACATTATTTTCAGGTGCAGGCGATATGCCGCCTCCAAGGTCTTAGCTTGGGAGGTTGTAGAAGTTGAAAGCTTCTGTTTTTGTGATTAATTGTGTATTACATGTAAATCAAGCCAACGGCTTATTTTGTGTTTAGAGTTAGCACTCTTCTTTTGTAAACAAGTGTTGGCTTGGAAAGTTGTAAGCCCGTAGGTGCATTTACTTTTGATGTCAACATGTAATACTTTTGTAATGAACACTCTGATTAATGAAATTATGCTTTACTCTCTTATGCCTAAGCATGTCAAGATTGTATGATTTATGGGTTTATTTTGAGGGCGTTACAACTTGGTATCAGAGCGTACCGGGTTTGAATACTTTGGGTACGTGGGAAGTGATGAGTATCGCAGTGGGTTTGTCTCGCTTGTTAAGAGACTTAGATGTAATGTTATGTGCTTATGTGATAACATGTTTATGTGGCTATATGGGTATGGGATTTAGTTTCTAGGATGTTGATTGGATCCTTGGGTTTCTGTGAGTCTTGTTGGAAAAGCACTTGATCAATGCTGTTTCTAACCGGAACTCTAGTAACGCCTCGGGACTGTCATTATCTAGAAATGAAATTCATAAGTGCTTAAGTGATTATGTGCATACGTGGAGTGAATTACAGTTGTCCGTTGCATTAGGACGCGAGTGTTATAACTTTGACACATTTGTGAATGTGCTAATGTTCTTCGTTACCTTTATTAGGATGTCAGGACGAGGACGCGGTGGTAGACGTGGTAGGCGTGGTAGGTAGGAGATGCTTATACCGGATGAGGTTTCGGCGCAGCAGGAGGGGGTTGGTCAGGCCAATGTGGCCGAGCCAGTAGGTCAGTAGGCCATGGCTGCCTTAGCCCGCGAGATAGTAGGAGCATTGAGGGAATCCATGGGCATTCTCAGAGCTGAGAATCAGGTTTAGGCCCATGTTGTTGCTGAGGCAAGGCCTTCTTTTCTGAAGAGGGAGTTCTTCCAATCTAACTCGGACGAGTTTGTGAGTGATCCGAAAGAGCCACTTAAGGCTGATGAGTGGCTGGAGCAGATGACGAAGACGTTTGAGATGCTTGGCATCGAGGACGAGGCTTTGAAGGTGACCTTGGCGTCCTTCCAACTGAAGGAAGACGCGGGTCAATGGTGGAAGTTTGTCCGGGGCCGTATTGGTGGCACATAGGAGGCCTTTGTAGATGCTTTCCAGGAGAAGTTTCTATCCCCAACTGTCAGGGAGAAGTTGAGGGACCAATTTTGTCAGCTCAAGCAGCTGAGTATGCCAGTGACCGAGACATGGGCTCAAGACTAGAGTTAGGGGGTCCATGACTCGGGACTATGGGCGCCTTGTGGATGCTGCGGCCCATATGGAGATTATGATACAGGAGGAGGAGGAGAGGATGAGGGGCTCCAAGAGGAGTCAGGATGGCCAGGGAGATGGCAGGAGGCAGAGGGGTTCTAACCCTCAGCAGTCCCAGGGTGCTTTAGTGAGATCTACCTTTCCAGTGCCGAGTGCAGGTTCTAGGAGAGGCAGGCAGAGAGACATTACTTGTTACAAATATGGTCAGTTGGGCCACAAGTCTCCAGCTTGCCCGCAGAGAGGAGGAGGACAAAGAGCAGCTTCATCATCGGCTCGACCTCAGAGCCAGAGTCAGGGTAGAGGCCAGCCGCTCTCTTGTTACCAGTGTGGTCAGGCGGGGCACCTGAAAAGGTATTGCTCGCAGTTGGGTGGCACATCTGGTGCGTCCGGTTCGAGGCAGACGCAGAGTTTTCAGTCCGCACAGTCAGTTCAGGCCTCGAGGGCCAATTAGGGGGCTTCATCATCTCAGTCTGTGTAGCAGTCTTTTGCTCCGAGAAGTGAGCAGGTAGACCAGAGACCTTCTGGGCGCGTGTATGCTGTTACTGCGCAGGATCTTGTACCGGCTCCATCTATTGTGAGAGGTACCTTTTTTGTTTTGCAACTCGGTTGCCAATGTGTTGATTGATATGGGTGCATCCCATTCTTTTATATCTGCTGCTTTTGCTTCTGTTTTGGGACTGGAGTTGGCACAGTTAGCATCTCCTATTTGTGTGTTATCACTTGTCGGGGGTGAGTTGATTTTGAAACAGGGGTGTCAGGGTTGTGATATAGAGGTAGCTGATCACCGACTTCCATTTTCTTTTGTAGTTATGGCTATGTCGGGTTTTGATGTAATTTTGGGTATGGACTGGTTATCGTCATACCGGGCCGTTATTGATTGTTACCGCCAGAGGGTCACTGTATGTACCTTGAGCGGGGATTGTTTCCATTTCTTGGGGGATCGGGTTGGTAGTGTTTTGCCACCGGTGTATGATCCGCGAGGGCAGAGTGAGCTTAGTGGTCTTCTCGCTAGCTTTTTGAGTAGTGAGTGTGATGAGACTGGGATTGAGTTGCCAAGAGTGGTTTGCGAGTATTCGGATGTTTTTCCCGAGGATCTTGTTAGTTTACCACCTCATCGAGAGATTGAGTTCTCTATTGACCTAGTGCCTGGTACGACACCGATTTCCATGGCACCTTATCATTTTGCCCTAGCCAAGTTGAGTGAGTTGAAGGTTCAACTCCAGGAGTTGCTAGATAAGGGTTTTGTCTGCCCTAGTGTTTTGCCGTAGAGAGCACCGGCCCTCTTTGCTAAAAAGAAAGATGGTGCCTTGAGACTTTGTATCGATTACCGGAAATTGAATCGGGCTATGGTTAAGAATAAATACCCTATGCCCCATATAGATGATCTGTTTGACTAGTTGAAGGGGTCCCGTTGTTTCTCTAAGATAGACTTGAGATCGAGTTACCATCAGTTGAGGGTCAGGGAGGAAGATATTCCGAAGACGGCATTCCGTACGCGGTATGGCCACTATGAGTTTCTGGTGATGCCTTTTGGGCTTAACAATGCACCGGCAGTGTTTATGGACTTGATGAACCGGATCTTCCGAGAATTCTTAGATCGTTTTGTGGTCGTATTCATGGACGACATCCTGATTTATTCACCTTCCGAGGAGGAGCACGAGGAACACTTGAGAGTGGTGCTTGAATTGCTTAGAGCCCATAAGCTATATGCTAAGTTCGGGAAGTGTGAGTTTTGGCTAAGAGAGGTTAAGTTCTTAGGCCATGTAGTTTCCGGGGAAGGGGTGTCTGTTGATACATCCAAGATAGAGGCAGTGCAGGATTGGGCACAGCCTAAGAGTATTTTTGAGATCCGCAGTTTTCTGGGATTAGCTAGGTATTATCGCCGTTTTGTGAAGGATTTCTCCAAGCTAGCTTCGCCATTGACTAAATTGACGCGGAAAGGGGTCAAATTTGTGTGGAGTGAGACTTGTGAAAAGTCGTTCCAAGAGTTGAAAGTTAGACTTACCACCGCTCTGGTTTTGATTATTCTGGAGAGAGGTTTGGGTTATGCGGTTTATTGTGATGCCTCACGAGAGGGTTTGGGTTGTGTGTTGATGCAAGAGGGGAAAGTGGTAGCCTATGGCTCACGTCAGTTGAAAATACATGAGAGGAACTACCCTACACACGACCTAAAGTTGGCAGCGGTGATCTTTGCCTTGAAGATTTGGAGGCATTACCTTTATGGTAAGAGATTTGAGGTGTTCTCGGATCATAAGAGTCTGAAGTATCTGTTTACTCAAAGAGACTTGAACTTGAGGCAGAGAAGATGGATGGAGTTTATTAAGGATTACGACTTTGAGTTGCATTACCATCTGGGGAAGGCCAATGTTGTGGCCGATGCCCTTAGTAAGAAATCCATTAGCGATGTAGCTTGTATAGCCATCCGGGAGTGGGAGACGTTGGGTGCACTTGGCGAGTTCGATTTGCTTCTAGGTGAATCCGTTGAGGCTGCGGCCTTGTTTTCTGCAGTTGTGCAGCCTACACTTGTGAATCAAGTGTTAAAGGCACAGAGAGGTGACCTTGAGGTAGAATCCCTCCAGGAGAAGATCTCCAGTGGGAAGGTTGAGAAGGGTTTAGCTGTGTATCCCGACCTGAGTGTGAGATACCGAGACCGATTGTTTGTGCCGGAGTCTTGCCGAGGGGAGGTACTCCGAGAGTTTCACTATTCACGCCTTGCGATGCATCCGGGAGGCACTAAGATGTATCGTGATCTGGGTCGCCAATTTTGGTGGCGGGGTATGAAGAGAGATGTGGCAGTTTTTGTGTCTAAGTGCCTTACTTGCCAGCAAGTGAAGACCGAGCATCAGAGGCCAGCGGGTTTGTTGCAACCCTTGCCTATTGCCGAGTGAAAGTGGGAGCATGTCACTATGGACTTCGTTGTAGGTCTTCCGAGGACTCAGCGGGGCAGTGATGCTATTTGGGTGGTTGTAGACCGGTTGACTAAGTCGGCGCACTTTATTCCTATGCGCGTGAGAGATTCGGTAGATCATCTTGCCAACTTATATATTCAGGACATAGTGAGGTTGCACAGGGTCCCAGTGTCGATTGTCTCAGATAGAGATCCGCGTTTTACTACTAGGTTGTGGCAGAGTTTGCAGAGTGCCTTGGGCACTAGGTTGACCTTTAGCACGGCTTATCATCCTCAGACTGATGGGCAGTCCGAGCGTACTATTCAGATCCTTGAGGATATGCTTCGAGGTTGTGTCCTTGACTTTAGTGGGTCGTGGGAGAGGCACTTGCCCTTGGTGGAGTTTGCCTATAACAACAGTTTCCAGTCGAGTATCGGTATGGCACCGTTCGAGGCCTTGTATGGCCGACCGTGTAGGTCTCCGGTTTGTTGGGCCGAGGTAGGTGATGCACCTTTGTTGGGCCCGGAGTTGGTGAGGGAAACGACAGAGAAGGTCGAGCTTATCCGTAAGAGGCTTGTTATAGCCCAGAGTCGCCAAAAGCGTTATGCCGACCGTAGGATGAGGCCTTTGGCATTTGAGGTGGGTGATCATGTCTTCTTGAAAATATCACCTAGGCGGGGTTTGATGAGATTTGGGAAGAGTGGGAAGTTGTCCCCTCGATTTATAGGCCCTTTTGAGATCCTTGAGAGGATTGGGGAGGTTGCATACCGTCTAGCTTTACCGCCGCAGTTGTCCGGAGTGCATGACGTGTTTCATGTTAGTATGCTTCGGAAGTACAAGCCGGATCCGTCGCATGTATTGGATTGGACCAACTTAGAGGTAGATGAGGATGCCTTGTATGAGGAGAGACCGGTTCGGGTCTTGGATAGACGAGATCAAGTCTTGCGAGGCAAGACGATACCCTTGGTAAAGGTTTTGTGGAAACATCACGGAGTGGAAGAAGCCACTTGGGAACGTGAGTTGGAGGTCCGAGAAAAATATCCGGACTTGTTTGTTAATATTTAACCGTGTAATGGGAGTTTTGTTTTGTATTGATAAACCTTAAGAGCTTTGAATATTTCCTAAGTTGTAAAACATGGTATATGTTTTGATTTATGGAAGCATTGTTGAATATGTTTGGAAAATGGAAGTTTATTTTAACATTGCATATGTTGATTATGTTGAGAAAATGCAAATATATTATTGGCATTGAATATGTTAATGAATTGTGGAGTACTTATGTTGGAATTTGTTGAATTTCAAGGAAGGCATGTTGATAATGCATGTTGTAGCATATGTTGTAATTTGCCTCTTGTATAGAGATGGAATGACCGGTAATGGGTCAAGTTGATAAATGTTGAATTGTAATATTGTTGAGAATTGAGAAAAACTTGCTTTTGAAAACTTGTACTTAATTTCGGGGGCGAAATTCCTTAAGGGGGGGAGGTTATAGCGATCCCAGTTTTCTCCTTCTTTATTTATTATATTCCGGACTTGGTTCCGTGGATGCGTGTTGTCATATTCTCATTCCTATCCTTTAAATCTTGAATTTGAGTCTTGGGTTGTGTTGGGCAGGTTTGAAACAGGTTGGTTGTGTTTGGAAACCTAGGGTTAATGCCTAGATTTTGGCCTTCACGCTCGAGCGGGGATTTTGATGCTCGAACGGGCCCTTCGTTTTTGCTTCTCCGCTCGAGCGGGCGTTTTGAAGCTCGAGCGTGGTTTTTCATCTCTCAGCATTTTGCTCTGCAGGTCATCAGACGCTCGAGCAGGAGTTTTGACGCTCGAGCTGGCCCCTTTGATTTTATTCCTCCGCTCGAGCGGGGATTCTGACGCTCGAGCGGGAACCTTGGTCTGCAAAACTGCTGGAAGTGTGCATCTGGCGCTCGAGCGGTGCTTTTGACGCTCGAGCGTAAGTCTGTGTCTGACGCTCGAGCGGAGAGTTCCACGCTTGAGCGGGGCGACTTTTATATCAATCCGAATTTTGACTTTTTGGATCACTTTTTCGGTGCCTTTTCTCTCTCTAACTTTTCAAAACCCAAATTTGAGAGCCTCTCTCTCTAGATTTCAACTTCTCTCTACAAGATCATCTAGATCTATTGATCTTCTACCTTGGTCCCTTTACAAAAAGTATGGAGTTGGTCTTGCTCTTCATTTTGATCCGAAAAATTTGGTGTTTGGAGCACTTTGAGTTTTCATCATCTTCTCCGTCGAGCTCCGAAATTTGAGGTAGGAATAACTACTCATGTATATGATCTTTGACATAAGCTTTTGGTCATTTTGATTTAATGTTGATATTGGGTAAATTTGGGTTTTAGTGTTTCAAAAGTTATAAAGAGGGGTTTTGTTATTTTGACCCACACTTGTGTGATTTGGGTCATAAAATGAGGGTATTGATGTTATTGAAGATATTTTGAGCCTTTGGGTCAATTTTGAGAAAAGAGGGAAAAAGCCCTAATTTTATTGTGATAAATTAATTTGTATAATTAATTTGGGAAGTTATGGAAATATGAAATTGAGTTGGAAATGATGAAATTGGCTTTATATGAGATTAAATGGTGAAGTTGGAATTATTGATCACTCACCTTTGAAAATGTTGAGAATTTATCTGTTGATACATTTATTATCTGTTTAGAAATATTTGCTTTGGGCTATCGGTGGAGGATAGTCTTGATTGTTGTAGTCACTGCATGATGATTAGGTGAATTAAAACTAATCGGTTGAATATGTCATTGAATATGACGGTTGAAATAGTACATCGAATCTGTGTATTGATTTGTCATGTATATAATAATTGTTTATATACATTGTATTGTGTGGGAGAAGATAGGGGATGTACTCCACGGTTTGGTAGGAGATAGGGGATGGACTCCTAAACCAGATTTTATTTGGGAGGAGATAGGGGATGGACTCCATTGATACAGCAAATATGTGTATCTATTGTGAAGTATGGAAGTGTTTAGTATGACATTGATACAGCAAATACGTGTATCTATTATGAAGTATGTAAGTGTTTTGATATGAGTTGTTATCTCATTTAATAAGGAAATGCTTTAAAATGAGTCGTAGTCTCATTAAATTGTTGGCCAGGTTCTGAGCCATGTTATGAATTGAATAATGGTTAAGTAAAGGAAAATAAAATGAAACATGGACATATTCGTCATGGGACTGAAATGTGTTATAAGTTTGTTTTTGTGAGATTAAACATTTATCAAATGCTCATGTTTTAGTTATTGCTCATATTATGTTTAGCATATCTCTACAGGGCGTTGGCTCACCCTACATGGGACATTATTTTCAGGTGCAGGCGATATGCCGCCTCCAAGGTCTTAGCTTGGGAGGTTGTAGAAGTTGAAAGCTTCTCTTTTTGTGATTAATTGTGTATTACATGTAAATCAAGCCAACGGTTTATTTTGTGTTTAGAGTTAGCACTCTTCTTTTGTAAACAAGTATTGGCTTGGAAAGTTGTAAGCCCGTAGGGCATTTACTTTTGATGTCAACATGTAATACTTTTGTAATGAACACTCTGATTAATGAAATTATGCTTTACTCTCTTATGTCTAAGCATGTCAAGATTGTATGATTTATGGGTTTATTTTGAGGGCGTTACAGTCATAATCTAAAAAAATTAAAACGTCAAAAAGTCACTATCCTATTTAAGTCATATCATCTTATTTAAGTCACATCACCTCTCTAGCACATCACTTCAAACCCAACCCATACACAATCCTTATTTCATAAAAAATCAAAAAGTGCATTTATTTAGATCATCCCAAACCACCCCTAGTACTTTTATGTATCAACTCATGTGTTAGCACATCATTTGATATGAATATAAGTTATGTGACCTATTATACCAATAATGGGTTAATAACACATAAGATGGTACATGAAAAGTGGTATAAAGATGTGATAAGTATAGCATTATTGAACTTTTTAATGGCCATGAAAATTTTGTTTGTTTGAATAGAAAATATATTTTGCTTTTAAAAGGTGAAAAATATTTTATTACAACAAATTAAGATTTTAGAGATAAATTTAGAGACAAAATCATTTTATAAAGACAAAATATGTTAGTTGTCAAAAGGGTCATTATTATATTTTTAGTGAGAAAACTGAATAATGAATTATTATCGTTTTAAGACCAAATTCTTTGTAAAGAAAAAAAAAATTGTATGAAATTGTTTTGTTCTTAAAAATGTATTTATTAACGATATTTTCAAATTTTTGTTACTAAAGTTTTTTATTTAAATTTTTTTTATATAACTTTTCAGAACAGACTTTTCATAGCAACTCACATGATCATTGAAATTGGTCTCTTAATATTTTTTGCAATAAACTTTTCTCTTTTGTATATAAAAAAATTTGATCTCTATATTTTTTACATGTTATAGTATTATCCAAGCTAAAAGTGTATCAAAAGCCACCACACCACCAGTGCAACCACTTCCACTACTATCATTGCTGCTATCGCAATCACCATGTTGTCATTAAAACTAATATTAGTGTATTAATTTTAAGAATACAATCAAACATAGAAAAGGAAAACATTTTTTTCCGAAAAGCATCTATACAAAAAATTGTTCGGAAAAAATGTGTTCTTCCAAAACAAATGAAGCATAATTACTTGGGATTTAGGAATTGTGATATATATGTATATTTGTTAGAGCATCTCCAACCGTTCACTTCTTTTTTCACCAAATTTGAGTAAGAAATAAGTTGTTTTCTCAATTTGATACTTCTTCTTCCAACGGTGAGCATCAAAGCAGAATTGAGGGAAGTGGTCGACTGGTAAGGGCAATTTTTTTTTTTTTTTTACCTGTTTGAACCTTTTTTGA
This sequence comes from Camellia granthamiana, assembly GCA_036172215.1. Classification (NCBI taxonomy): domain Eukaryota; kingdom Viridiplantae; phylum Streptophyta; class Magnoliopsida; order Ericales; family Theaceae; genus Camellia; species Camellia granthamiana. Next base: position 482,140 of record JAXFYN010000105.1, on the reverse strand, counting down.
CTGGTTTGAACCTACCTATTTGAAAGGGAACCGGTCGACCAGTTGGTCTCCTCCAACGATCACGCACAGTAATTTGGTGAAACCTGTATTCTGTTCTCAGTTTGATGATTTTTTTGTTCAATTCTCATTTTGATACCAACTTGGCGAAACCGTTGGAGCTCCAAAAAGTGCATTTTTCACCAAATTTCAAATTTGATGCCAGGTTTGCTGAACCGTTGGAGATGGTCTTAAAGGATGAGGATCTCTCCAGTCCAAAATCTGGACAAGAGGACAATTTTTGCCCCTGTGGAGTCTATTATGGCCTCATTTTGATAATCTGAATCATTTATTTTGTCGATCACTATATGAATGTCATCCACACAAAAAATTAGGTCGATATGATAACGGTAACTTATTCAATTTATTGCATTTATCATTAAAAAAAATGTATGATTTATTTTTAAAAATACCATTGTCATCTATTTTTTTGGTGAAAAAGTGGTAAATTAAATAAGTTACAGTTATCGGATTGGCTTAATTTTTGTGGATAAAATACACAAAAAGAGAAAAAAAAATAAACGATTCGAATTATTAAAATGAAACTAGTAATACGTCCCACGGGCCCAAATAACTTTCTCCAATCCAAATTTTTGACTAGTAAGGATCTCTCTCCTTTGTTAAAAAGTGTAGCACAATGTGGGCAAGAAACTGTGGGTGAGAATAAAGAGAGAGAGTCATGTATAGTTGATGGTCTGTTTTGATTTGTGATTTACTTTTTGGGCTAATTATCAATTAGTCTCACTAAGTGGATCTTATCAATTAAATTCTTTCATCTTTTCTTCTCATTTTCTGTCTCTCTTTCTCTCTCTCTTTATCTCATTGTTTCTCTCTATCATTTTGTCAAAAGTTTCACTCAATCATTGTTTATCACCATTGCTACCGTTGTCGTCCACCCGCTACCGTTGTCGTTGCCATCTACCCACCCCCATCATACGTCTTTGTTGTCCACCCACTACCTCCACCTCCATCTTTACTGTTGCATATCCGTCACCATTGTCGCAATTCTATACTCTACCATTGTCAATCTACACTTCATATCATTATAGATCTATACTCCACCATCATCGATCTACACAACCACCATATCACCATCGCCTCCTTTGTTTCAGATTTAGATTTATTTTTTAGTGATAAATTTATCAGTCTCTTTTGTTCGTTGTGTATATCGAAGAGGATGGTGGATCCTTGTAAGTGAGTAAGTAGATATGACTAAGGATAAATAAGACCGCCCGGTAAGTATCCCTTACTTATTTGTCATTATAACAACTATTAGGCACGACAAATATTTGGAGAAATATAGTATTCTTATGGGCCTTTTGAAAATCAAAATTTTGCGATAAGGTTATTCATACCAAATGAATTGTGCGCTAAGATTATTTAGATGTAGTAATATAAATCAATACAAAATTATATCGCAAGTATAGTTTTTTTAATTTTAAAGTAAAAGATTAAAGTTTTTGTTTGCACATTACATAAACTCGCAGTACACATTATTTCTCAATTCACAACCATACAATTTCTCTATATGTAGTTTGTTGTGAGCCCAAAGTGCATGCCACCACTTATAATTAAAAAATAATAATAAATAGAATAAAAAAAAAGAAATGAAATATAATAAAATTAATTTTAACACACGCACCTAAGTGCATGCCACCCTGGTTATGTGCAACTTACCGTTCACAAGTGAATAAGATTGATATAGTGTCACAGAGGTTGCAAGCAAAATGGTCGGAATTTAAGATATTATTACAAATACAAATACCAATTACACATTACAAATAGTATTATTCAAAAGAATATACAAATTATAAATACCAAAAATTTCTTAAATTATACCACATCATCAATTGGTACACTAGTTATTGTATTAATTGGTACATATAGTATTATTCAAAAGAATATCTGATGATTTTCCACTCTTTGAATTTAAGATTTGTTTGATATAAATTTATTTATTTATTTTTGCAAGTTTATAGGCTTTAAAATTTTGTGAATAGAAAATGTAAGATGTGATCTTACCTTATTCTAGAGGTGTTGGTACTAAGGTCATATTTGTTTTGCTCTATGAGTGAGGGCTGGACTAATAGTGTGGGAAACCCATATAGAGAGTGTTTGGTTATGGAAGGTTGTAACGGGATTAACACTCCAAAGGGACTAATAATCCCCTTTCTTGGTTGGACTAGTATGGAAAGAAAACATACGATATTAGAAATCTAGCGATATGATTAATGGATTAAAATATTAAATAAAATGGATTAAAATATTTTTAATATTATTTTTTTTCAAATAATTTATTTGTGAAAGAAATATTTAATTTTTTATAATAAATACTATAAAAATATGATTTTTTTTTATTTATATTCAGTGAGTTTTCAAATAATTTTTATGTAAAATTTTCATTTTTTTTAAGTGTCTCTAGATTAAGTGGACTTAAAAAGTATAAAAATAATAATTATTATAACATTAAAAATTTAAAAATATTAATTTTATATATTAATAAAAATACTATCTATAGTATTACTAATTCGATGGTATACAAAAAAAATACTCTTTATCCTACATCTCCAACATAATACCACCACACTAAGGGTTCGTTTGGGAAGTGGGTTAGCTTTTTGACTTTTTGACTTTTTAGTTATTTTAGCCTTGAATTAAAAAGCCTCGTTTGGAAAGGGTTTTTAGCTTTTTTGACTTTTTGTGAGAAAAAGAATATAATGATTATAGGTTGGATGTAATGTTTTGTCTTATTGGGCTAAAAAACCTATTTGGTCTTTTTGTGATTAAAATAGCCCCAAACCCAACCCAACCCTTCTTTCCAAATGAAGCCTAATAATCTTCTTACTTAATCCTACCGGACTCTTAATTTTGTCCATCCTATGGAGGCAAACAAACGAGGCCTAATGATGATCGCTGATCGGGTTGGGTCGGGTAGCATTCCATTCGCTATCCGTGGATTGGGAAAAATCAATCTACATCCATCTACCAATTTGGCAGATGCGGATTGAGCAGATTGTGCAGATTGACAAATGGATGCGATCGGTTTGGTGGTTTGGATTTTACAAAATTTGGGCATTTTTTAAATTATAATTCATAATTTTTACAATCTCCAATAACTAGTAATCTGAAAAAAATATGCATTATTTGCCTATAATAGGCCATGACACTACGCATGCATATTTTTAAGGTATTATTTTTCATTTTCACAAAAATATATATTTTGTTATTTCTGCTCTATGTTATTACTTGTTAGCAGTTTTTTTTTTTTTTTTTAACTTAATCTACTAGCAGATCGGGTTCATGCAGGTGCGGGATGGTTGATCCGCCACCTGATTTGTAGCCATGAATTTTAAAATATTTCATCTGCATCTGTCTGTTAAAAGACACACATTCACCTAAAATCAATCGGATTGAGTTGGATGAATCCATGATCATCCGTAATAATTTTCATACTGAATTTACAACAAAAATGACGTAATAGTAGTAGTAAGAAAGATAGGCATTGTATTTTTAAATGGAGAGACCATAATTTGTCACCATATTCTCTATAATATTTGTGTATATATATATTAACATATCGCCCGTGCTATGTACGGAAAAAATAATATATTATTTAATAAAAATATGATAATTATATTTAATTTTTTATATTACGTAAAATAAAAATTAAATAGAAGCTAGTCAATTGAGATTTTCTTAAATGTTTAAAATTAAGAAAATCAAAAAATTAGTATGACATATTGATCATAAGATTTCTCACTAAAAATCTCATTTTGCTTATATAAATGGAAATATAAGATTTACTTTATGTAAGTGAAACAATTCACTTTTTTTATTTTTTTTTCTCGATGTGAGATTATAAAATAAAAGTTAAATGAAAATTAGCCAATGGAGATTTTCTTAATTGTTTAAAAGTTAACAATTATTTAGGCGAAAGTTTATTTCAAATCAAGCAATCTTAGCCTTTTAATATTTAATTAGATCAATCTTTAATTTATTTCAAATCAAACAAATTTGGCCAATATATTTTGATAAAATCGATAAAATCGCAGTTAAACCAGCGAATCAGTCAAACCGAAAACGGTTCATCCTATCGGTTAGGTCAAAGGATCAACCAACTTATACAAAAATTTATTAATTAAATTTTTTAAATTTTATTTTAATTTTAAAATTTAAACTATCTTGAATTGAAACATACACAACATTACAATATTAAATGGGAGTATAAGATTTATATAGTGAAACAACTCATTTTTTCTCATTTTCCTAATGCCGGATTGTAAAATAAAAGTTAACAGTTGTTTGGACAGAAAGTTCATTTCTAATCAAACAATCTCAGTCATTTAATTTTTAATAGGTCAATCTTAGTTTATTTCAAATCAAACAAATCTAAGCAATATATTTTGATAAAACAACTAAAATCGTGGTTAAACCAGTGAATCAGTCAAACCAAAAACAATTCAGCCTAATCGGCTAAGTCAAAAGACCAACCAATTTACAACAAAATTAATTAATTAAAACATTTAAATTTTATTTTAAAATTTAAATCATCTTGAACTGAAATATGCACAATATTATAATATTAAATGAGAGTATAACATTCACTTTATATAAGTGAAACAACTTACTTTTTATTTCTTTTCTCGATATGTGATTGTAATTATTTTTAAATTAAATATTATGAGAGTTTTAAAAGCTCATACAAAATTATTTTTAAAATCAAAACGTCTGTGTGAGATTGTAAAATAAAAGTTAAATATAAGCTAACCAATGCAGATTTTCTTAATTGTTTAAAATTAAGAAAAAAAAATAAAAAAATAAATTGGTATTGATTATAAGGTTTCTCACTAAAAATCTTCTTTTACTTATATAAATGGAAGCATAAGATTCACTTTATATAAGTGAAACAATGCGCTTTTCCTTTCTTTTCCTGACGTGAGATTGTGAAATAAAAGTTAAATGGAAGCTAACCAATGGGGATTTTCTTATTTGTTTAAAATTAAGAAATTTCAATAATTTATATAAATAGGAGCATAAGATTCACTTTATGTAAATGAAACAATTCACTTTTTTTTTTTTTTTTTTTCTTTTTCCCCTCCCCGATTTAGGATTGTAAAATAAAAGATAAACATAAGCTCACTAATAAAAATTTTCTTAATTGTTTAAAATTTAAAAAATTCAATAATTTTATAATGAAGTTTTGGAGCTTTTAGAAGGCTTCTCCCTTCAAACTCCCTTTATAAGATTCATTTTATATAAGTGAAATAATTCACTTTTTATTTCTTTACTCGATGTGAAATTGTAATTATTTTAAAGTTAAATATTAGGAGAGTTTCAAAATCTCATACAAGATTATTTTTAAAATCAAAATTATGTGGGATTGTAAAATAAAAATTAAATGGAAACTAACCAATGGAGATTTTCTTAATTGTTTAAAATTAAGAAAATCAAAAAAATGAGTATGAGATATTGATCATAGAGTTTCTCACTAAAAATCTTCTTTTGCTTATATAAATGTGAGCATAAGATTCATTTTATGTAAGTGAAACAATTCACTTTTTCTTTCTTTTTCCGATGTGGGATTGTAAAATAAAAGGTAAATGGAAGCTAGCCAACAGAAATTTTCTTAATTATTTTAAATTAAGAAAATTCAATAATTTTAGAATAAGAGTTTGGAGTCCTAGAATGCTTCTCTCTAAAAACCTCATTTTCCTTATATAATATATAGATAGATAGTAAAACAAACTTTTCTTTTTCTTCTTCTAAATCATAAACTAATTAGAGTTCTATTTTATATGGTTAAATGGAAGTTAGCCAATGGAATTTTTTTTTAATTGTTTAAAATTAATAAAATCAATATGAAAAATCGTGATTAAACCGGCGAATTGGTCAAATCCAAAATGGTTCAGCCTAATCGGTTAGGTTAAATGACCGATCAACGTATACAAAAATTAATTAATTAAAACCTTTAAATGTTATTTCAATGTTAAAATTTAAACTGTCTTGAATTGAAGTATATACAATACTACACCATTAAGATTCACTTTATATAAGTGAAACAACTCACTTTTTTTTTTTCTTTTTTCTTTTTTTTTTGATGTGGGATTATAAACTAAGGCCATGTTTGATTCACAAGACTAATAGTGAAGATATTAATAATCTCATCAAATTAGTGTGGTATTCATTATCCAATTGGATTAGTAGGATAAATTATTCCCTTATTGTAACAACCCTCACCTCTGATTAGTGCTAATCTATGATTAAGCATGATAAGTAATTGAACAGACTGAAATTCTGAACTGAACGCATGAGTATGTTGCTTGATTGCATTTTCTATCTGGTTGTCATAAATTGATCTGTTCATGTTTTTAGTTTCGAATTGCGAATTAAAGGCCTTATCGGCGGCCGAATCAGAAATTGACTAGTGTTTTATGCTAATTAGAATTTATGTGATTTTATGATATATTTAATTGAAATTTGATTTGGAATGATTAAATTAGATTAAATAATGTTAAATTATTGAATCAAGGTTTATTACCTTCTTGCCATTATAGTAGGACACTTTGATAAACATTGTTTAGAGCTTAGTTTCATATCATTTGCTCATCTTTGAAGACCAAACCGTGGGTGAGAGGAGAGTGAGAGGAAAGAAGTTGAGTTCACCTAGATTGACTTGAAACTTAGAAGAATTGAAGAGGAATTGCATAATTAAGCTTCCACACTTGAAATTGAAGCTAAGGTTGAGATTTCATCCTCTCATTTGTGAATTTGAGTTGTATCTTGCATGGTCCATGGTAAATTAGTGTTTAGATTCAAGTATTGGTTTAAAGTGTTGAATTATGAGCTAATTCATGTATGCATGTTCATATTCTTGCATTTTGAGGTTGTTTTGCATGAATTTCTTCCATGCATGTGTATATTTTGAATGTAGTCCATGAATTCACTATGTTCTTCAGCTTAATCTTGCATTTGGCCAAGTTTTAGAGCACTTAATTCATAAGAGTTCTTGCATGTTATGTTTTTACATAGTTCATGAGAGCTTCTTTGAAATTGTGTTCAATTGGCTTACCTTTGGGCTTGATTTTACAAATTGATCTTCAAAGACATGTTATATTGTGAGTTTTCAAGTGTTTTCCAGAAAATGGGCCCAAAAGGTTGAGTTTTGAGGTGTTGAATGCTTGGTTTGAGCTTGGGAGGCAAAATTGGAAATTCCAGATTTTGGCTTCCACGCTCGAGCGACCATCTTTTGTTCAGAGCTCCGCTCGAGCGAAGGGATGCTGGCTCGAGCTTAGATTGCAAGCTCTCAGGTTTTTGGTGCACGTAGACGCACGCTCGATCGAGGGAACCTACGCTCGAGCGAGGACTGTGTCTCACGCTCGAACGAGCGTCGAGCGAGCATCGAGCGGAGATTTTCAACATCCAGCACTTTTTGCATTTTTATAGACCGCTCAAGCAAGGAAGTCCACGCTCGAGCGACCCCACTGTTTGACAAGCTCGCTCGAGCGAAGAAATCCACGCTCAAGTGAGACCCCTGTTTTCTGAAAATTCTGAAAAGTGTTTTAAAGTGCATTTTTGCATCCTCATTCCGTCCTAGGCATTCCTAGGCCTAGTTTAAGGCATCTTAATGAGGATATTGATGTAAAACCACACCGAGTCAAGACAAGGACTAAGTTGTTGATTCCCAAGTGTGTAACTTAGTGTGTGTTCGTTCTGTAACTGTGTAGGGTTGGCATCCGAGGACGCTCATTAGCTGCTTATAGCCCAGTACTCTGTGAGTAACAATGTTGTAAAGATATGTTCAGTGATGATTATTTTCTGAACAATTAACTATACTGTTTTCTGAAATGATACTGTTTACTGAATGAATGATGTCCTATTGATGAATTGTATTTGTGGCATCCATAGCAACCTACTGTTAGTGTACTGTTACTGCTACTGTCACAGAGATCTCTGTCGGTTCCAATACCTGGAACCAATACTGTATACTGTTATGATGGCCATCAACTGACTGTTCGGTCTGTTAAGACCTACTGTACTATTTTGCTATTAGATGTACCACATATAACTGCTATGGTTTTTAAATGATTGATATGACTGTTTAATGACTGAAAGGACATTCATTATTAACCTCTTTACACAGTTGTTATTCACTAGGCTTTAGCTCACTGTTTATATTTATATGTAGGTGTACAGGCACCGGATCGATGCTAGGAGCGTCAGGTTAAGCTCCAGTTTTGTCAAGCCAACCGTTGTGCCTCACTGTGAGGTTCCATGTCTATTCAAGCTAAGGCTGTTTTGGGGTGTCCCAGTTTCACCCTTGTCTCTGTTCTGTAATAAATGTTTGAGACTTGACTGTATAGCTACGGTGCAGGGATTTGGTCCATAACCTGAATGTTTGTATATATGTCGCATGTATATATGTTTCGGTTATGATTGTGATTTGTTTATAAAAGTCTTTTCACATTCAGACTGTCACAGCTCATTAGACACCTTTTATTTACTGTTTTGGCTTCCGCCAGCCCCTTCACTCTGTATTACTATCGTTACTGTTAAGCAGGCCTTTGGTAATCACAGATTACTGGCCGGTTACGATGCTTAAACCCATAGGGGCGGGTTTGGGTCGTGACACTTATCCATTGTTTGATTTGTATTGGATAAGAAAACATATGAAGGTAAAAGAGTCTTTTTATTTTATTTCCCAACTCAGGATATGTAATCCCACCCCTACCCCATTACTAATAATCCTATAAATTTGTTTGATTAATTCTTGAAAAAAATTTCAAAACAAACACAGGATTATTAGGCCCACGGATTAATAATCTCAATTCTTTGCTCTAATCCTGCCAATCAAACATGCCCTAAAAGTTAATAATTATTTGGACGGAAAGTTTATTTCTAATAAAACAATCTCAGTCTTTCAATATTTAATCAGATCAATTTTTAGTTTATTTCGAATCAAATAAATCTAATCAATATATTTTGATAAAACCGCTAAATCGCAGTTAAACCAACAAATCAATCAAATAAAAAATGATTTAGTCTAATCGGCTAGGTCATAATTAATTAATTAAAACTTTTAAAATTTAAACTATATTGAATTGAAACATGCACAACACTACAATATTAAATGGGATTGTAGTATGAAATTGACTTTATATGAGTAAAATAACTCATTTTTTCCCATATTTTATCGATGTGGAATTATCAAATAAAAGATAGCCAATGGAGATTTTCTTAATTGTTTAAAATAAATTTTCTTAATTGTTTAAAATTAAGGAAATTTAATAATTTTAGAATAAGGGTTTGGAGCTCATAGAATGCTTCTCTCTAAAAACCTCATTTTCCTTATATAATATATAGATAGATAGTAAAACAAACTTTGCTTTTTCTTCTTTTTCCAATGTGGGATTATAAAATAAATCATAAACTAATTAGAATTTTATTTTTATATGGTTAAATGGAAGTTAGCCAGTGGAAAAAAATTTTAATTGTTTAAAATTAATAAAATCAATATAAGAAATCACGATTAAACTGGCGAATCAATCAAACCCAAAATGGTTCAGCCTAATCGGTTAGGTCAAATGGCCAACCAACTTATACAAAAATTAATTAATTAAAACTTTTAAATATTATTTTAATTTTAAAATTTAAACTGTCTTGAATTGAAATATACACAATACTACACTATTAAGATTCATTTTACATAAGTGAAACAACTCACTATTTTTTTTTTCCCCCGATATGGGATTATAAACTAAAAGTTAACAATTATTTGGACGGAAAGTTTATTTCTAATCAAACAATCTCAGTCTTTCAATCTTTAATCAGATCAATTTTTAGTTTATTTCGAATCAAATAAATTTAATCAATATGTTTTGATAAAACCGCTAAATCGCAGTTAAACCAACAAATCAATCAAATAAAAAATGATTTAATCGGTTAGGTCATAATTAATTAATTAAAACTTTTAAAATTTAAACTATATTGAATTGAAACATGCACAACACTACAATATTAAATGGGATTGGAGTATAAAATTCACTTTATATGAGCAAAATAACTCATTTTTTCCCTTATTTTCCCGATATGGGATTATCCAATAAAAGTTAGCCAATGGAGATTTTCTTAATTGTTTAAAATTAAGAAAATTAGTATGAGATATTGAAACTCTCACAAGGTTCCTCACTAAATGGAATGAGAGTATAAGATTCCCTTTATAGTAGTAAAACAACTCATTTTTTCATTCTTTTCCTGATGTGGGATTATCAAATAAAGCTATCCAATAGAGATTTTCTTAATTATTTAAAATTAAAAAAATCAAGAAAATTAGTATGAGATATTGAAACTCTCACAAGACTCCTCACTAAAAATACTATTTTCCTTATATAATATATAGATAGATTTTTTTTTTTTTTTAAATTTCTATATCACTAATCTATATGAAATATTATTTATTATTAAATTTATTTCACAATATTTAGAAAATAGTGAAATTTGCTATGTCACATGAGAAATATGTATAGAAGGTGAACAATTAAGGAAAAAATTCTCAAATAAAAATAGATGTTTTTCATTATTTATATTCTTAACATATTCTTTTGTTAGACTTTCTTTTATAAGTAGATCAAATACATGTAATAATTTTAATTATGAGTTATTTTCTTTACACAAAAATCAATAATAGAATTGGACTCCCTTTTATACCAGTGTAAAATTTATAGAAAAATGAAACTCATCTCATATGTGCAAATTATATATGATTCTATAGGATTCGTTTGGAATGTGAGTTGAATTTTTTATTTTTTAGCCTTTTAGTTAATTTAGCATGAGACTAAAAAGTCTCGTTTAGGATGTATTTTTTTGACTTTTTTGATTTTTATAAGAAAAAATAAAATGATTATAATTTAAATATGACATTTTATCTTATAAATTCTTTAATTTATTTTATCTTTAAATGATTATTTCAGCCCGTAACCTCTTCCCAAATGAGTACTATGATAAACTTTTATGTTGCTAATTTTTTTCTTTAATTAACATTAATAAGCAATTGATATTCAAATACAAAATTTAGTGCTTATTGTTAACAAATAACCCATGTAAAAAGCTCGGTTAACAATTCAATAGTGATTGCATGGCGCACCAATGGGTTTGTGAAAGGAACAGTGGAATTACAAATCATGTTAAGCCATCGCTAATTATTTTCCGTATTTTCCGTTATCAGGTCCAGAGAATAAAGTGGTGATAGTGATTGATAGGGTGATGACGGAACAGGCTCCTTGCTGTGCCCAAAGCACAGTAATAACTGTGGTGTCTTCGTTTGAGGTATATTATGATCTTATTTTTATGATCTCAACCGTTCATTTTATAGAGTTTGTTGAGTACTTCATGCCTACCAAAAATCATATTAATCGGATATCAACAAATATATGATCGCCTATTAAAAATCGTATTAATCGGATATCAATAACTATATGATCGAATCGCATATTGTTTATGCTATTTCTCAAAAGAAAAACTTATTATTTATTTTTTTAGTTATCGATCATATAGTTGTTGATATCCGATTAATATGATTTTTGGTAGGCATGAAGTACTCAACTATAGCGATCCCGGTTGTCCTTTTACTGTTCAGTGGTATTCCGGACTCGGTTCCGTGGAGTTGGTAGTTGTATTTGTCTTGTTGTCGTCCTTTAAATCCATTCGTTTGAGTTTTAGGATGAGTTGGGCTTGGTTGTTACAGGTTGGTAGAGCTTTGGCTCCCATTGTTGTTGCCCAGTTTTTGAATGGTCCGCTCGAGCGGGTCTTCCTGCGCTCGAGCGGGGTTTTCATAGTTCTAGTATTTTGTGCCCTGCAGAACTTCTGCAGGTGTGGTTTCTACGCTCGAGCGGGTTTCTTGAGCTCGAGCGGGTCGCGCTCGAGCGAGATTGTTAGCGCTCTAGCGGACAGTGCATTTTGGTGTAAGTTCTGGGAAGAGGAGAATTGCGCTCAAGCGGACTGGTTTTTCACGCTCGAGCGGATGTGCTTTACTTTTGTGTCTTGGCGCTCGAGCGGGATTTATTGAGCTCGAGCGGACTCAGATTTTTGTTCTTGACGCTCGAGCGTTGTGTTTTCCGCTCGAGCAGACCTGTCGTATATCAGTTGGCTGTAAGGCATTTTTGAATCACTTCCTTACAATCTCTCTCTCTTTTACTTTCCCAAAAGCATTTTTTGAGAGCTCCTCACTCTAAAACCTAACTTCTCTCTAGGGTTTGATCTAGTAGGAGTGTTCTCCTCATCTTGGGCCTTTGTAAAAAGTGCGTTGATCGTCGAGGGGGTCGTTTTGATCCAAGAAATTTCGGATTTGGAGCACTTCCGAGTTTTGCTCTTCTTCTCCTTGGGTTCTACATTTGAGGTAGGGATTCTCCTTGTTCTTTTTCAATACTCCGTTTATAGATAGACATGTGGTAGCTTTTGTATTGCATGAAAATTATATCATGTTGGATTTGTTGAAAGTCATGAGATTGAACCTTGGGTTGGTTGTTTGAATATGGGTTTATTATCATTAGTTGTGGTTTGGGCTAATTGGTGTGTTAATTAGCATGTTGTTGTTGAAAGGAAAGGAAACCCTAACTTTTACTTGATTTAATAAATTAATAGAGGGGTTTTGATCTTTGGGCAAATACTTAGGTATTTTGGGTCTTAAATGAGGCCACTGTTGTTTGTTGTAGATGATTGAGCCTTTTTGATCAATATTGAGAAAGAGGGAGGAAAACCCTAATTTAATGATTATGACTTAATTTGCATAATTAATTTGGAATGGCTTTAAAAAGAATGTAGTGGATTAAAATGAGTTATGGCTTTATTGTCTTTGGAATCGGTTTTGTGGAAACAAAAGGGATGGAGTTGGTTTTGTGAAAACAAAAGGAAGTGGAATTCGTTTTGTGAAATGGGAAAAAGTATTTCTGAAATAAGTATAAGAAATGGGTTGTTGTATTTTGAGTGTTGAACACACATATGTGATGGTTGTACCTTTAACTACCATGTTAATGCCATTGTTGGGTTTGTGATCTCATGATTATTGAGTCTTTTAATAGATGTACTAAATACATGCATCTAGAGGTTTTGTCCTTGGTCATCGGTGGAGGATGACATGGTTGTGTTGAATTGTCGTGTATGCATTATACCTATGTGTTCATCTATTTTAACACATTGTTGGTATCTCGATGGTTTATATATATGTAGTACATATGTTGGTTATGCCTTGTTGTATTGTGGCTGTTGGTGTTATACCCTGCGCTGAGAATCAGAGGTACCGTTACCTTCCAGCTAGCGCCTGGAGAACTGAATGAGCTGATAATCGAAGGCACCATACCCTTCCAGCTAGCACTTGGTAAACTGGTAGATTGTTGTGAGAAGTGTATCTTTGGCTTACTACGCACATAGCTAGTAGAGCAAAGTTTTGTTGTTATTGTTTCAGTGTATCTGGGAACATTGTGGATTGTGTTGGTTACAGTTTTGGAGGGCCGAGTTGCCTCGTTGGTTTATCTTATGCATGTAGTCGAGTTGTTATCTCCCGTTTATAAAGGTATGCATGTATAATTATGATAGAATTGGGATTGAACCGAAATGCCCTTTTGTCTTTTGGAGGTGTGAAGAAAATTGAACATTTTAGAAATATTTTTTGAAAAGGCACATTTGTTGTATGTGTGGAAAATGGAAGAGAGTAGTGGGCTTAGTGAATTCATTTCCTAAGTAAATGTTAATGTTATGAAAGAGTGGGAACGGGGATTAATGAAAGAAAAGAAAGATGAATCGCTTATAGCGTTGAATGAAATGGTTGTTTTCGAGAAAAGTTCATACATATATATATATATTTTGTATAAACTATCACATTACTATTCTAGTACGAGAATGAGCGTTCATGATCATAGCTATCTGCAAGTTGTTATTGTTAAGGATCATGTTGAGACCCCGACTGGACTATATGTTCATCCCACGTTGTTGAATCTTTTTCAGGTGTTTAGCAGGATGTGCTACAAGATTGGATCTACCTACTTGTTGGCCACGGGGCCTCTTTGTGTTGGTTGAATGCCATATATGTAAAAAGGTTGCACCCTTCTTCTTGATTCATTCGTGATGTAAGCCCAAGGGCAATTTATTTAGTATGCTCATGTTGTATTTACTTTGCATACGAATGAGAGTGTTGTTATTCACTTCTATGAGTTGAATATATATGTTTATTTCCGTATGTTATCTCTGAAATGGAATTAAGTTAATGAATTTGGTAATACTTCGAGTAATAAAAAGTGGGGCGTGACAACTTGGTATCAGAGCGAGCCGGGTTTGAATACTTTGGGCTCGTGGGAAGTGGTTTTTACCACAGTGGGTTTACTACGTATAGTGAGGACGTTGCATATAGATATCATGAAAGTTAGGACTTGTGTGTTGCATTTATGTGAGCATGGGATTCAGTCTCTCGGGTAGTATTCATAGCCGGTGAACTTGCTTTGAGGTCCTTTTGGAAACACGCCTGATCAACGTGGTTTCTGATAGGAATTCCTTGAGAGTTCCGGGATGAGTGGCTATCTTTGTGGACTTGATTCGACTATGTGTTTACATGTTTAGATGATTATATGCAATAGAGATGTACATTTTGTGACTAAGTGAGTCTTGTGACTTAATAGTAGTGGTGTGTGCCTTGGAGAAGGCTATTGTGTTGTGTACTAAGCGTGGCATTTGCTTTTGTGCTTTATAGGATGTCTACACGAGGAAGTAGAGGACGGTTGAGTAGTAGGAGTGTCGGTAGGGGCACAACAGTTCCTTTAGCACCTGCCGTTGCAGCATCGGCTGTCGGCGAGGATGTCGCACGTGAGATTGTGAGAGCAGTGCAAGATACCCTAGCTCGTACTGGGGGCGGCAGCGGGCATGCTCTCAAGCTTACTAAGGAGTTTTTCCGCTCTGGCCCACCAGAGTTCGTGGGGGAGGCTAAACCGTTAAAGGTAGAGAGTTGGTTGGAGCAGATTACCAAGACTCTTGATATGCTCAGAGTCGAAGAGGAGGAGTTGAGGGTTTCTTTGGCGACTTTTCAATTGAAGGGTGATGCGAGTTATTGGTGGAAGTATGCTAAGAATACTGTAGGTAACACGTGGGTTGCTTTTACCGAGGCCTTTTGGGCCAAGTATTTCCCTCCTTTTGCTCGGGAAAGGTTGAGGGATCAGTTTTTGGAATTGCGTCAGGATGATACTCCTGTGGCACAATTTGAGATGCGGTTTACCAGTTTGTCGAGGTTTGCTCCAGAGTTGGTGACAACAGAGGAGCGTCGTTGTTATGAGTTTGAGAGGCGGTTGTGTTTCGATATTCGGGAGAAGGTAGCAGGATCCTTTTGGAAGGATTATTATAATTTAGTCGAGGCAGCGGCCCATGTGGAGGCCATGGTGGTGAGTGATGGTCGGGATGAGGAGGAGACCATCTCGGTAAGTTCTATGGTTTTTAAGCGCTCTAGGCTCAGTAAGGGGTGGAGGCGGAAACATCTCAGTCAGGGGCTAATTCCTTTTCTTCGCCAGGGGTTTCGGACTCTTCTGTTGGGAGGTCCGGGGAGGTGCAGGTTTCAGACCAGTCTCAGAGTAGGGGGTCTGGTGGTTGTTTCGCTTGTGGTCAGCTAGGCCATGGTAGACATTTTTGCCCTTTGCGTGTGAATTCAGTAAGTGTTTCAAAACCTAGTCAGACTCAGTCGTACCCGTCCAGTCGGGGACGGTATCGGTACCAGAAACGGGCAGGCCAGGCTTCGGGAGCCTCGCGAGGGGCGACTTGTTAGCTAGCCCTATAGTATTATTCTGGAGGGGGATTTTTGTGTTAGTGGCCGGTGGTGTATCTTGTGAATGATTTTGTTGTTGACTGATGTACCGTTGGATGCTGAGGCACCATGTTTACGTATCGCATATGTATGCATAATGTTGTTTGTTTAATCCTCATGTATTGGGGAGTATGTACGGAATTTCGAACCCTCTATTATATCTATTGAGAAGTTGTTAATGGGATCAATGATCCTAATGTTGTTGCCTGCTTGGTACTATATGTTGAGGTAGTCATGTGACGGCCTGTGAGCCTCGTTCACTTTTAGAAATTATTTGTTGAGAACGGGAATCCGCGGGTGGATGTGATTGATGTGATGGTTTCGGGAGTTGTGTAGTATTGATAGGTTATGTGAGAATGTTCGAGGGAATGTGAGATTTGTATCTCGGGTTAGCGGGAATGGTACCTGTACGTTGGTTCGTGTTTTGGGCTTTGCTAGTTAGTGAGTCCGTGGCAACCCCATCGGTTGTATAGGGGTAGTGGTTGTATTGTGATTGGTTATCTATTGTGGGTTATGGTTGGTGAGTGGATGCAGGCAGCATTCTTTAGAGGAAGAACAGTTTGTGTTCTAGAGTAATGAGAATAGCATTGGTCAAATTATCCTTCGTGATTGGTTAGTTGTAATTGAGGTTGACCGTATCGGTCTTCGGTCGAGGTGTTGAGCAGGCTTGCTATGTAGCCTGGGGGGAAGGGAAATGGTGATACCCTCAGACGCAGTGTTTATGCGGTTCAATTTCAGGAGATCCGGTGAGATTCCAAAATTTGGGGTTTTGTGTAGGGAACTCCGTGTTTAGGGTTGGTGGTTTAAGTGGCACATCAGTGTGTGGATTACTGAGTGTGAAGTTTATTGAGTTGATTAGTCAACTCGTTGGTATCGGGTTTTGGGTTGACATAGGTCACCTTGAGGATAGTCTCGTTTGTTGTAGACCTTGTGTGTTGATTAGGGAAAACTGAAACTAATCATCCGAGTTGTGTCATTGAATATGATTGTTATAATAATACAGCAAATATGTGTATTGAATGATCATTGTGAATGATTGGAAATTTTTTTATACATTATATATGTATATTGTTTGGGAGGAGATAGGGGATGGACTCTGATGATACAGCACCAAAATGTGTATCTATTGAAAGATTGATATAGCTCATATACTTATCTATTGTGAAGTGAAAAATGTTTTATATGAATTACTATCTCATTTAAATTGTTTGGCCAGGTTCTGAGCCAGGTGTATGTTATTGAATTGATTAAGTAAAGGGAGGTGGGATGAAATTGCAAAACCATGAATTTCTTATGCCTTATGTGTTGGCAATACTGTTGTTATTTCTATTAACTATCATTATAGAAATGTTGTGTTCCGTGTTGGTTGTGGCATCACTGTGTGAGTGATAGTTGTTGATAGTACTATTTTGGAAGGAAATGGAAAACAAGAATTTTTTTTTTTTTTTTTTTTTTTTTCTAAGTGTTTGGGCCAGCTAAGGGCGTTGTTGAGAAATTGATTTAATTCAAGGGTTTTGAGGGATTCCAAATGAATCTTTTGGCAAATAAACTGTGGATGGTTATGTGTTTTGGATAACACCGCATTTGTGAAAAATGTTTATAAAACTTCTAAGTTTCACATGGAAAATGCAAGGTTTATTTCGGAATGTCAACTTTGAAAATTTAACTATCCTTGAGAAATGTCTCTTGAACAAGAAAATGTTTTCTTATTATTTTCTCAGAAGATTTGCTTTGATTACCCTTTTATTGGAAATTATGGTTGTTGAGTAATGACTTAGCTTGAAGCGCTAGTCGGTTGTTGGTGAATTGTTTCGAGAAAGGTTCGGTTTTGTTGTGGCTTTTGTACCTACAGTGTCGTCGTTTGGAACGTGTTCCCTTGGTTAGTCTCTTCCTTGGTAAGAGTGAATCGAAGGTTTGTAGTGAGAATATCTCCTTCCTCGGTACTCGGGTGTTGGTATTGTGTGATCAGTAGGCCTTGTGTTTTGGTGTATCCTTAATTTCGGGGATGAAATTCTTTTAGGGGGGGAGGTTATAGCGATCTCGGTTGTCCCTTTACTGTTCAGTGGTATTCCGGACTCGGTTCCGTGGAGTTGGTAGTTGTATTTGTCTTGTTGTCATCCTTTAAATCCATTCGTTTGAGTTTTAGGATGGGTTAGGCTTGGTTGTTACAGGTTGGCAGAGCTTTGGCTCCCATTGTTGTTGCCCAGTTTTTGAATGGTCCGCTCGAGCGGGTCTTCCTGCGCTCGAGCGGGGTTTTCACAGTTCCAGTATTTTGTGCCCTGCAGAACTTCTGCAGGTGTGGTTTCTACGCTCGAGCGGGTTTCTTGAGCTCGAGCGGGTCGCGCTCGAGCGAGATTGTTAGCGCTCTAGCGGACAGTGCATTTTGGTGTAAGTTCTGGGAAGAGGAGAATTGCGCTCGAGCGGACTGGTTTTTCACGCTCGAGCGGATGTGCTTTACTTTTGTGTCTTGGCGCTCGAGCGGGATTTATTGCGCTCGAGCGGACTCAGATTTTTGTTCTTGACGCTCGAGCGTTGTGTTTTCCGCTCGAGCGGACCTGTCGTATATCAGTTGGCTGTAAGGCATTTTTGAATCACTTCCTTACAATCTCTCTCTCTTTTACTTTCCCAAAAGCATTTTTTGAGAGCTCCTCACTCTAAAACCTAACTTCTCTCTAGGGTTTGATCTAGTAGGAGTGTTCTCCTCATCTTGGGCCTCTGTAAAAAGTGCGTTGATCGTCGAGGGGGTCGTTTTGATCCAAGAAATTTCGGATTTGGAGCACTTCCGAGTTTTGCTCTTCTTCTCCTTGGGTTCTACATTTGAGGTAGGGATTCTCCTTGTTCTTTTTCAATACTCCGTTTATAGATAGACATGTGGTAGCTTTTGTATTGCATGAAAATTATATCATGTTGGATTTGTTGAAAGTCATGAGATTGAACCTTGGGTTGGTTGTTTGAATATGGGTTTATTATCATTAGTTGTGGTTTGGGCTAATTGGTGTGTTAATTAGCATGTTGTTGTTGAAAGGAAAGGAAACCCTAACTTTTACTTGATTTAATAAATTAATAGAGGGGTTTTGATCTTTGGGCAAATACTTAGGTATTTTGGGTCTTAAATGAGGCCACTGTTGTTTGTTGTAGATGATTGAGCCTTTTTGATCAATATTGAGAAAGAGGGAGGAAAACCCTAATTTAATGATTATGACTTAATTTGCATAATTAATTTGGAATGGCTTTGAAAAGAATGTAGTGGATTAAAATGAGTTATGGCTTTATTGTCTTTGGAATCGGTTTTGTGGAAACAAAAGGGATGGAGTTGGTTTTGTGAAAACAAAAGGAAGTGGAATTCGTTTTGTGAAATGGGAAAAAGTATTTCTGAAATAAGTATAAGAAATGGGTTATTGTATTTTGAGTGTTGAACACACATATGTGATGGTTGTACCTTTAACTACCATGTTAATGCCATTGTTGGGTTTGTGATCTCATGATTATTGAGTCTTTTAATAGATGTACTAAATACATGCATCTAGAGGTTTTGTCCTTGGTCATCGGTGGAGGATGACATGGTTGTGTTGAATTGTCGTGTATGCATTATACCTATGTGTTCATCTATTTTAACACATTGCTGGTATCTCGATGGTTTATATGTATGTAGTACATATGTTGGTTATGCCTTGTTGTATTGTGGCTGTTGGTGTTATACCCTGCGCTGAGAATCAGAGGTACCGTTACCTTCCAGCTAGCGCCTGGAGAACTGAATGAGCTGATAATCGAAGGCACCATACCCTTCCAGCTAGCGCTTGGTAAACTGGTAGATTGTTGTGAGAAGTGTATCTTTGGCTTACTACGCACATAGCTAGTAGAGCAAAGTTTTGTTGTTATTGTTTCAGTGTATCTGGGAACATTGTGGATTGTGTTGGTTACAGTTTTGGAGGGCCGAGTTGCCTCGTTGGTTTATCTTATGCATGTAGTCGAGTTGTTATCTCCCGTTTATAAAGGTATGCATGTATAATTATGATAGAATTGGGATTGAACCGAAATGCCCTTTTGTCTTTTGGAGGTGTGAAGAAAATTGAACATTTTAGAAATATTTTTTGAAAAGGCACATTTGTTGTATGTGTGGAAAATGGAAGAGAGTAGTGGGCTTAGTGAATTCATTTCCTAAGTAAATGTTAATGTTATGAAAGAGTGGGAACGGGGATTAATGAAAGAAAAGAAAGATGAATCGCTTATAGCGTTGAATGAAATGGTTGTTTTCGAGAAAAGTTCATACATATATATATATATATATTGTATAAACTATCACATTACTATTCTAGTACGAGAATGAGCGTTCATGATCATAGCTATCTGCAAGTTGTTATTGTTAAGGATCATGTTGAGACCCCTACTGGACTATATGTTCATCCCACGTTGTTGAATCTTTTTCAGGTGTTTAGCAGGATGTGCTACAAGATTGGATCTACCTACTTGTTGGCCACGGGGCCTCTTTGTGTTGGCTGAATGCCATATATGTAAAAAGGTTGCACCCTTCTTCTTGATTCATTCGTGATGTAAGCCCAAGGGCAATTTATTTAGTATGCTCATGTTGTATTTACTTTGCATACGAATGAGAGTGTTGTTATTCACTTCTATGAGTTGAATATATATGTTTATTTCCGTATGTTATCTCTGAAATGGAATTAAGTTAATGAATTTGGTAATACTTCGAGTTATAAAAAGGGGGGTGTGACATCAACAAACTCTACAAAATGAATGGTTTGGATCATAAAAATAAAGCCATAATGCACCTCAAACGGAGGCGCCACAGTCACTGTTGTGCTTTCAGCACAGCAGTGACCCCTTTTCCGGTGATAACCCAAAGACAAACAATGCCTACATCTATTCAAAATTTTCTTTCCCTCTTCGTACACATTCCCAATCCCAATCCCCACCGGTTTCTCTCTTACTCAACCCCTCCATCACTCATTTCGGCATCACCACGTTTTTTTCGTCATCACCGCATTTTCGTCTCCCTATAAATTGGCCCAATATGATAATAGTTCCGTTTGGTAAAAAAAAAATTTCAACTTAAATCAACTTTTGACTTAAATTAAATTATGTTGGTGTGCTTGGTACAACTTAAAGGCATAGATTATGGCTTAATTTAAGTCATTTTCGACTTAAATCTTTAAGTTGCTCCAAGGGTGCTTATGAATTCAACTCAAGCGTGCAGCTGATCCCTCTGGGGGCAAAATGACTTAAATGTCCTTCCCATTTGATGCTAATTACAAGTGTGCCATGTATATAAACCAAGATCACTCATTTTTTCTGTCTCACACAGACGGCTCAGGCGATTTCCGGCTGTTAGAATAATGTATAGAGAAAGAGAGAACAAATTGTGTATTGATTTGATATGTTATATGTATTGAATGTTATGTTTACAGGGTTCAAAGGACTTTCCTTTATAGAGGAGAGGTGTTACATCAAATAGCCTGTAAATGGCCACCGAAAGGCTAAAGCAAGGGGACACTAATTATTAAAGCTAAACACTAACATATAATAATATGCTAACAGCCCCCTTCAAATTCAAGGAGGATAGGCACAAACCAACTTGAGTTTGGAGAGAGTAACAAAACAGGAAAATAAACGTATACAAACAATAGGATAGAAGATACTGTATGGTCGTATCAGACCGTTGGAGGAGACACTGTATGGTCGTGTCGGACCGTTGGTGAAGACACTGTATGGTCGTGTCAGACCGTTGTAAAGGACACTGTATGATCGTGTCAGACCGTTGTAGGTGCTAATCGGAATCAATGTCGAGACAATTTACAAGGTCATGTCGGACCGTTGTAGCAGACACTATGTGGTCGTATCAGACCGTTGTAGGAGCTAACCGAAATCAATGTCGGGACAGTTTACAGGATAATGTCGGACCGTTGTAGCAGACACTGTGTGGTTGTGTCAGACCGTTGTAGGAGCTAATCGGAATCAATGTCGGGACAATTTACGGGGTCATGTCGGACCGTTGTAACAGACATTGGTAGTACATCAAGGGGGCGACTTAGAGAGTGCGCCATGGGGTGGCTTGAGTGGTTCCTATGGTGTATAACCATGCTCACCAGCTTGGGTGGTTCGCATGGTGTGTAACCATGCTCACCATGATTTATGTATAATACCCTCCTCAAACTCAAATAGGTTTGAAGATAGAAACCTATTGGAGGTTGAAACAAAGGGATTGATAAAGTGGAGCAAAACGGCTCAACACAGAATAGAGATGTTATAAAAAAAAAAAAAACAAATGGTAGAAAGTTTTTTTTTTTTTTGTGGAATAAAAAAAAAAGATAATGGAAAAAGGGATGATGCCCACCAACTGAGTTTTATAATAATGAAATACTAATGGAAAAAGAAAGATATAAAAATAAAATAAAATAAAATGGAGGTAGTGGGAACAGGAATCTAGAAAGGCTCACCAACTGAGTGTTAAAATAATAAGATCTTGAAATCTTGAGAGAGAAAAGGGATGATGGGTTCTGAGAATTTTTTCTTTTTTCTTTTCTTTTTGCACAACATAAATCATGCAACATTCAGCAATGCACGTGCGAATTAAAAAATTTAAAGAAAACTTGAAAATAGGAGGAGAGAATAGGGACAAGCCTATGTGAGTGAATGATGGATTTAAAGAA
The DNA here is from genome assembly GCA_036172215.1 of Camellia granthamiana. NCBI lineage: Eukaryota > Viridiplantae > Streptophyta > Magnoliopsida > Ericales > Theaceae > Camellia > Camellia granthamiana. The sequence continues at coordinate 459,607 of JAXFYN010000105.1, read as the reverse complement.
AAGTTTAGTGGGAATAGTGTGTTTGGTCAGAGTATTGTGTTTAGCTATGCTAAGAAAGGATGTGCTCTGTACTCAATGAGACCAGTTGTGTTTGTTGGAATAATGTTGTTGCAAACATCGCATCCTGGGTGATGCTTCTCCTTATAGCAGGATTTGTGGTAAGGGCGATTCTCAGACATAGAAAAATCATAATCGGAAATGGGTAGATTGCAAGCATTACAGCAGAAACATTCTGGATGCCAAACACCTCCCATGCAACTCAGAAATCGTCTATGACCAATTTCAGCATTGCAACCGGCACAAATACAGTACCCAGACGGATAGAAGTACGGATAAGGTGGAAACAAACTTCACTGGCGTGAGCAAGAAAAAGAGGTTAATTTGGTGATTGATCACGGCGCCGTCAAAGATCAAGGTTCATGTGGATCATGGCGCTAGTTGAGGCCGAGATAATTGCGGCGGAACTTCGCCGGAGTGAGATCGGAGAACTTGGTGACGCCGTGCACGGCGGAGGGATCGAGAGGCTAGTGGGTCTGTGGTGGCGGAAGACGACGGAGGCAACGGCCATAGCGGCAGCGGTCTCGCTGGCGAGGTCCGACCCGGGGTTGTTTAGGTTGATCTTGTAAGCTTGCCTTGAAGTGGTCATGTCCTCTGGCCTTTGAAGGTAACCAGATCTCTGAGCTTCGAAGAAGAGAATGCTCTTAGTGAGAACTTGTCCATAGTCATGACCAGCCAAAGCTAGAGGAAGAAGACCAAGAAGTAGAAACAGAGGAGCCATGGAATAGAGTCTCACAAACCTGAGCATTGTAAGTAACAATAGATGGTATATTAACCGAACCTAGAAGAGTACACAAAGATATTTTGACAAGAAAAGATGACAGCGGAATAGGTTGAGGTCTGGCGGGCGGCTAAGGCAAGGCTGCCGCCCGCCGATAAAGCGAAGAATACCAAGAGCTTAACCTATAGCTCTGATACCATGTTAGAATAATGTATTGAGAAAGAGATAACAAATTGTGTATTGATTTGATATGTTATATGTATTGAATGTTATGGTTACAGGGTTCAAAGGACTCTCTTTTATAGAGGAGAGTAGTTACATCAAATAGCCTGTAAATGGCCACCGAAAGGCTAAAGCAAGGAGACACTAATTATTAAAGCCAAACACTAACATATAATAATATACTAACACCGACGATCCCAGGCAATTTCCGGTGAACAGCTCTATCTCTTCTCTCTCTCTCTCTCTTTCCCTTGTTCTCCGATCGCTCTCCATCGCAATTTGAACCATTGCGATCGACAGCGTGAACCCTAGCTCTGTCTCCCTCTTCGCGATCGACGCCAACGATGAGATGAGAAAGAGGAGATCTAAACCATCGCGATCGATGCCGGCAGTGAGATGAGGAAGAGGAGGAAGAGAAGAAGGGGCTGCCGGCAGTGATTTGAACCATCGCGATCTGAACCCTAGCTCTCTCTCGCTCTTTTTGTGAATCTAAATGAAACCCTAGCGCCGGTTCATCCCGCTGGAGCTAGGGTTTTCATTTTTTTTTTCTAGGTTTTTCAGTGTTTTTTTAATAAAAAAACAAAATAATTAATGAATAAAAAATAATAATTGATGCTAATTAATTGAGACTAATTAATTTAAAATGAAAAAATGAAAAAAATTTATATTAATTGATACTATTAATAATTTTACTATTAATTGATGTTTACTAAACTATTGATGGCCACTAATTACATTAACTACTAATTTAAAATGAACTTTAATTGATGAAATAATTTTTTACAGCTTATTAAACTATTAATTTTAATTGATGCTTATTAATGAAACTATTAATAATTTTAATGAAACTATTAATTTTAATTGATGCTTATTAATGAAATAATTTTTTGCAGCTTATGAAATAATTTTAATTGATGCTTATTAAACTAATTAAACTATTAATTTTTTACAGCTTATTAAACTATTAATTGATGCTTATTAAACTAATAATTTTTTACATTAATAATTTTTTACAGCTTATTAAACGATTAATGAAAAAAATTAATAATTTTACTATTAATTGATGCTTATTAAACTATTAATTGCCACTAATTACATTAACTACTAATTTAAAATGATATTTTATTAATGAAATAATTTAAAATGAAATGATAATTTTTTTAATACTAATTACATTAACTTTTATTAATGAAATACTTTTTTTAAAATTAAAACTGAAAAAATGACAAAATAATTATTTTTATATCATATGAGGGCAAAAAGGACAATTACACAGTAAAAAAGTTATTTTACAGCTTATCAACCAAACACTACTCTGCTGCTTAAATCCATAATCTCACAGCTGTACCAAACAGATTAACAACTTATGTTCACAGCTATAAGCCATAATCTGTTAAGCTATAATCTATAATCACTTTTCCACAACTCTATCAAACGGGACCAATATAGTCAATACCCTTAAAGTAAAAATCAAATTATAATTAATAATACATTTGATTGTATAATAAATGACAAGCTTAGACACATATACGTTGACATATAGGGGGAAAACACTTAAATTTAAAAATAATTAATTAATTAATTAAAAGTTTTAAAAAAATCAAAGATGCCAAACCTCCATATACTTTACAGATAATTAATAGTTGTACATAAATTTGGAATACAAATATTTTTATGTGCATATTTTTCCTTTTTTTCTTTTATGCAAAATAATATACAAGTTTACTTTTTAGACTTACTTCCTAAACTTAGGCTTTGTTTGTCATCTCCTAAAAAAGTCAAAAAGTCACTATCCTATTTAAGTCACATCATCTTATTTAAGTTGCATCACTTTTCTGCCACATCATTTCAAACCAAGCCCATACACAACCCATATCTCATAAAAAGTCAAAAAATACGCTTATTTAAAACATCTCAAACAATCCCTTAGTGATATGTATAAGAAAGATGATTTATTGATGATTAGCGAAGATATAAGAAAGAGAGAACTGCGTTAGATTTTATAATAGATTACTAGATCACTTGATTTGAAAAGTGAATCCAACTTTTGAGTTAGAACAAGTGAGTCACCTTGTTTGGTTTTGATTAATTTTCTAAAAATTAAATTTTATTTTTTGTATTTTCTTGTTTTTAGTTATTTTTTTAATATTTTAAGTAATTTTTTTTACTTTCTAGATGCACCTAAAAATTAAAAAATATTTGTGAAAAGTATTTAAAAAATTCAATAAATACACACAAAATATGAAAATATACTAATTTTTTTTTATATTATATATATTTTTATATTTGTTTAAATTTTTTTTTTTTTAAAAAAAATTTCATCAATATTATATTTTTAAGTGTATCTAGGTTAGGTGTATAATAAAAATAAAAAAATACAAAAAAATAAAGTTTTTTTTTTGTTTTTATTTTATTTTTAAAGTAAACTCAATTTTCTGAAACCAAACAATGTGGTAGTTGTATTTTATTTATGTGGTAGTTGCATTACTCTCATGAGATTTAGAAAATTGCTTCGCAGTTCAAATTTTGGAGGCTCGAATGGCCCAAATGTCAAAATGACGTTGTTTTGGCCTTCCCCCCCCCCCCCCCTCCCCTCCTCCCTCCCTCCCTCCCCCCCTCTCTTTTCTCTCTAAAATAGAGAGGCGAGATAAGAAAGAGAGGGAGAATAGAGAGAAGAAGGAGGAAGAGAGAAGAAGGAAAGAGAGGAGCAACAAGAGAGAGATATATATATACATAGATCTATGTGTGTATACACACAGAGAAGGGTCGCGATGGCGACGATGATGGCGGCGCTGGTGGGTGGAGGTGTTTGCGACAGTGATGGCGGCACCGGTGGATGGGAGTTTCGGCTCTCTCTCTCTCTCTCCATGTTCCCCCTTCCCTTTCTCTCTCTCTCTATTCCCCCTCCCTCTTCTCTCTTTTCTCTCTTCTTCCTCCTCTCATTCTTCTCCTTCTTCTTTCTGTTTCAGAGAGAAAATAGATAGAAAAGTCGAGAAGGGAAAAGGGGGGAGAAAAAAAAAAAGGTGCCGAAACGACATCGTTTTGGCATCTCGAACCATTCGAGCCACAAGTTATTCGAGTTATCTAGCGGGATTGTGAAATTTATATACTGCATTATTCACAAGTGATACAATTTATTTCCAAAATGTTGACAAAAAGAATGTATGCATTTTACTAGGGGCCGGGAAGATCATTTAGTTGTGGACGCCCATCTAGTAATAATTTTTTTTAATTTTTTTTTTGGGGGACATGTAGTCATTTTGGCCTTTGCTATTTGGTAAAACACAAGATGAAATTTAAAAAAATAAAAATAAAATAAAGGAAAGATAATCACTTGTATGGATGATGCACATTGAGGGGTGTTTTAAAAATTGGACATTTAACTTACACTTTAGGACTTTTCTTAAGTGTGCCTTGCATATGGTATGCAAGGCACTTACACCCTTCTATTTTGCATTTACACATTTGTATGTATTGGGTTATATCAAAATATTTGAAAACTTACACATTGATGACCTGCTAAGGCGGGTCACTTTCCAGGTAAATTAATAAAATAATATATTATATGACTAAAGGTGTAAATGGTCACAAAAAATGTATAAGTTTTCACAAAAGGCGTATATTTTCATGAAAGGCGTAAGCAATTTAGAAAAAGGCGTAACTGATTTCTGAAAACTTACGCGTTTTGTGAAAACTTACGCCTTTTGTAAAAACTTACACCTTTTCTGAAAACTTACGCCTTCTGTGAAATCATTTACCACCTTTTATGAACACTTACTCCTTTTGTGAGTTGACTTACCAAAGGTGTAAACAAACGAAAACTTACACATTTTACTTACGCTTACACCTTTTCGTGAAAATACTTACACTATTTTTGAAAAGTTACTCCTTTTGTGTAAGAATTTTTGGCATAACATTTATATTTTTTCTTCCAACTTACACCTTTTGTGGAAACCCAACTTAAAGCTTTTTCGGAAGTCACTTATACCTTTTGTGAAAAAATAAATTCATCAAATTTACACATTTTGCTTAAGTTTATACCTTTCGTGGAAGTGCTTATATTTTTTTTTGAAAAGTTACTCCTTTTGTGTAAGAATTTTTGGCATAACATTTATACTTTTTCTTCCAACTTATAGCTTTTGTGAAAGCCCAACTTAAAGCATCTTCGGAAGTCACTTATACCTTTTGTGAAAAAATAAATTCATCAAATTTACACCTTTTGCTTAAGTTTATACCTTTTCGTGGAAGTGCTTATATTTTTTTTGAAAAGTTACTCCTTTTGTGTAAGAATTTTTGGCATAACATTTATACTTTTTCTTCCAACTTATACCTTTTGTGAAAGCCCAACTTAAAGCATCTTCGGAAGTCACTTATACCTTTTGTGAAAAAATAAATTCATTAAATTTACACCTTTTGCTTAAGCTTATACCTTTTCGTGGAAGTGCTTATATTTTTTTTGAAAAGTTACTCCTTTTGTGTAAGAATTTTTGGCATAACATTTATACTTTTTCTTCCAACTTACACCTTTTGTGGAAGCCCAACTTAAAGCTTTTGTGATCGGAAGTCACTTATACCTTTTGTGAAAAATATAAATTCATCAAATTTACACCTTTTGCTTAAGCTTATACCTTTTCGTGGAAGTGCTTATATTTTTTTTGAAAAGTTACTCCTTTTGTGTAAGAATTTTTGGCATAACATTTATACTTTTTCTTCCAAGTTACACCTTTTGTGGAAGCCCAACTTAAAGCTTTTGTGATCGGAAGTCACTTATACCTTTTGTGAAAAATATAAATTCATCAAATTTACACCTTTTGCTTAAGCTTATACCTTTTCGTGGAAGTACTTATATTTTTTTTGAAAAGTTACTCCTTTTGTGTAAGAATTTTTGGCATAACATTTATACTTTTTCTTCGAACTTACACCTTTTGTGGAAGCCCAACTTAAAGCTTTTGTGATCGGAAGTCACTTATACCTTTTGTGAAAAAATAAATTCATCAAATTTACACATTTTGCTTAAGTTTATACCTTTTCGTGGAAGTGCTTATATTTTTTTTGAAAAGTTACTTTTTTTATGTAAGAATTTTTTGGCATAACATTTTATAATTTTTCTTCAAACTTACACCTTTTGTGAAAGAGTATATAAGCACAAAAAGTATAAATGTTATACCAAAAATTCTTACACAAAAGGAAGTAACTTTTCAAAAAATGATATAAGCACTTCCACGAAAAGGTATAAGCTTAAGCAAAATGTGTAAATTTGATGAATTTATTTTTTCACAAAAGGTATAAGTGACTTCCGATCACAAAAGCTTTAAGTTGGGCTTCCACAAAAGGTGTAAGTTCGAAGAAAAAGTATAAATGTTATGCAAAAAATTCTTATACAAAAGGAGTAACTTTTCAAAAATGGTGTAAGTATTTTCACGAAAAGGTGTAAGCTCATGCAAAATGTGTAAATTTGATGAATTTTTTTTTTTCACAAAAGGTATAAGTGACTTCCGAAAAAGCTTTAAGTTGGGCTTTCACTGAGGGGAAAATGTTTGTTGTAGAACAACTCCAAAAATCTGGTCCAGGTTAAGTCTGGATTGCTTCCTCGAACCATCACCCACCATCTGCGAGCGTCATCATCTAGTGTGAATGTCGCCAATGTTACCTTCTGAGTGTCAGTGCTGGGGAAAATCTCGAACAACTTTTCCATTTCCAAAACCCACGCCTCGGCCTTCATCGGCTCTA
>JAXFYN010000105.1:321963-452677 GCA_036172215.1 Camellia granthamiana | reverse complement strand
GTTAAATATTATTGATTAAATGGTTCCTTGTCATCCAGTGTTTGTGAAATTCTTTGCAACTGAGACCTAGAACTCCATATCAGATTTGACAGTTCTCAGTGGTCTTGGCACTTGTGATTTCTTTGATCTTTATAATTAATCTGGCTGGTTGTTAGAGGTAATTAGTTGCAATTCCTGGTCAACAATACACATTAGGCTGAATGTCATAATGTAAGAAGCATGAACACGGAAGCAAACACAAATAGAGACATGGAACACGAAAATTTTGAGAAATTAGGATATGGACACGGTGAAAATATGAAATTTATTTTATTATATATGTTCTTATTTGATATGTATATGCATATAAATTTAGGGAACATATATAAGAAGCATCATTGTATATGTGGGTGTATCTTTCTTTTCTTTTCTTTTTCCCTTCACTTTCCTCCTGTATTTTCATATATTTTGCTTTGATCCCAAATCATCTTTCTTAATTATAAAAAAAAAAAAGACTAAGGTGTCTTGAGGCATATCCAAACACAGTCGCATGTCTGTGAAGTGCCTTGCAAAAAAATAATAATTAAAAAAATTGACATGTCACATGGTGTGTCCGACATGTGAACACTCATGTCCCCAGCATGTCAGTGTCCATTAACTTATCCGATACAGACATGGCACCTATTTTGAAGTGTCGGGTGCTTCATAGGTCATAATGATTTTTTGATGCTAAACAATGATAGTGGTATGGCTTAAAAATTGTGAGGAGTTTCATTAGACTTTCTACTATGAATCTCAAGCATGACAGTGAAATTTTTTTTTTTTTGAGCACCAGACAGTGAAATTTAGGATAAGCAGAGACTAGAATTTTGAGGATAGGTAGCACACAGAAAATGATAAATGATCACCAGAAATCATTAGGAGACCTAGTAGAAAGTCATGATTATGATTCATATAAATTTAGGATAAGCAGTGACATTTAGGATAAGCTGAGACTATTGATTGTTTATCATTTTCTATTTATGTTCTATCCTCAAAATTCTTTCTTCTATTATTGTGAGTTGATTCAATTATTTATTTTATTTCACAATATGTTGCCATTTTATGGTGCCTAAGAAAAAAATTATGTTTCACTGCCATCTTGTGACGTCTCTAAATTTGGGCTTATCATTGCTTCTGTCATTGTTCAACAGTTTGATTCTGTTTTTTAAAAGTATTTCTATCATCATTATATGCTTACTTTAATGTCTTTTTCATTTCACAATTTAATGTTGTTATCATGTAGGACCCGCAATTGCTTTTGTGGGACATAGAGATGGATGAAATTGTTGTGCCACTACGCCGAGCTCCTGGTGGGTCCCCCACTTACAGCACTGGAAATCAGTCCGCTCACTGGGACAGCGCTTGCCCAGTGGGTACTCTGCAAACCGCGGCAAGCACACGAGATGTTCCAAAACTCTCCCCACTGGTTGCACACCATGTTCACTCCGAACCCCTCTCTGGTTTGGTATTTACTCAGGAATCTGTACTTACTGTCTGCCGAGAGGGACACATCAAGATGTGGATGAGACCTGGATTTTCTGAAAACCAATCGAACAGCTCTGATTCTGCGTTGAGCACGAGTTTGAAGGAGAAGTCATTGCTGTCGGGAAAAGTTGGTAGTTCTAGTTACAAACCGTGATGAAACAGTGATTAGAAGTGAGACATAAACGATCTTTCAAGAAGTTCCGTTTCTATATGATGTTTTGGTTGTTCCTTCCTTTTCATCTGGTTGTTTTGCTCGGAAATGGCAAAGCCTGCATAGCATGCGTACATGGAGACTAAAAATGGTTCCATTGTATATCAAGGGATGAACATGCAGTTGATATCATCATATGAGATTGAGAAGACACTGCCCAACCTACCTTGTAAGCTTTTTTTTTTTTGTTTTTTTTTTTGTGGGGGGGGGGGGGGGGGGGGGGGTGCGCTTTGACCCCTATTTTTCTAAAATTGGGTGATTAAATTATGACTCTCTCTCTCTTAGCTGAAGTTATGAAATCCTTACATATTCCCATGGGAGTACGTCGTGTGCTTTTCAGAACATTAAACACTGACAGGTAAATCCATGACATTTAGTTTTGCAGAATGATCGTATGTGTGGACCACGTTTCAGTTATGCTCTTCAAGGAAGTCTTGAGTTCTGGGGTATTTACTACTTGCCAACTATGTTGATTTGGAATGAAATTGTTTCAGTTGGACATATAATACCACTGAAAGTTGTTGTGGAAGTGAATTCAATTGGTGCGTGTTATCATTTTTTACTATATGAGGTTAACTGAGAATGCTTTATTACAATTCATGTAAGAATTTAATATAGAAAAATAGGGCGAGTCGCATGGACAATAGTCTTTATTGAAGTTCCATATTTGGTTGAAAGCCTAATGCTAGTGACATTCTAAAAGTTTGTTTCAGCTGAGCCTGTGTGGCTACAGATGTGTTGCGGCTTTCAACAGTCTTACTAGTGCTAGTCTGCTCCAATTCAAGTGTATATGGACATAGTAGACACCCAGAAAAACTTATTGAACTCTATGAAATTATAGGAGATATTGGTAGAGATAGCCTTTTTAGGCAATCAACTTCTGCTTCTCCTCACATGCAATTTTGTTTGTGTTGGTACCACTCCAACATTTGGGCAATCAACTTCAGCTTCTGCTAGCAGCAGCTTTTTTGGAACTGCTCTGTCTTCTTTTGGGGATCAGAATTCCTTCTTAGGGGGGTATTTAAAATCGTTATTGCTGGTTACTCTATAATATGGTTACATATTTCTTTTGCTACCAATATGAATCATTATTATTTTCTCATTCTATTTTGCAGGATCCCAGTCCACGACACCAACATTTGGAAGTACAGGCTTTGGACAGTCAGTTTTTTGCAGCCAACATGGACGAAGTAGAGTACCAGCTTACACTGCTACTGCTGAAGTAGATGACGGAAGTAGTGCTGCTAAACTGGAGTCCATTTCTGCCATGACCATTAACAAAGACAAAAGCCATGAAGAATTGAGGTGGGAGAGCGTTTGGAAATTACTGGTGTTGGTGATCCATCTGGAAGCGGTTTAGGTTTTAGCTATGTTCACACTGCTCGAAGGCTCCAATATCAAATGCAATGGTGAAGAAAAAGCAAGTTGTTAGTCGGGGAGGTTCAACTGTAACTGGAACAGATGCTGAATCTGTGTGTTCTGAATCTGTTGTGAATCTGTATTTTAAATTTAGATGCTGTAATTGGTGAATCTATTTTTAAATGTAGATGCAATGGTGAATCTGTGTGTTCTGAATCTGTTCTGAATCTGTATTAGATGCTGAATCTGTTTTAAATTTAGATGTTGAATCTGTGTGTTCTGAATCTGTATTTTAAATTTAGATGCTGTAACTGGAACAGATGCTGAATCTGTGTGTTCTGAATTTGTAACTGGAACAGATGCTGAATGGTGAAGAAAAACCAAAGGCCTTAATATTTTATATGTTCTGAATCTGTGTGTTCTGTATTTTAAATTTAGAGCAACATGTAGTCTAAATGTGCTGCTTTCTTTTTTTCTGATCATGGACTGATTGCTGTGGCTGCCTACTATTGGAGGCTTCCTTCAGGTTGGAGACTTCCTTCAGGATGATCTGTGTGACAGGTAGAACAAAATGTGTAAAATCTGTAAAATGTGTAAAATATGCCAAAATGTGTGACAGGTAGAACTAATGTGGATGTAAATTTGATTTTGGTAATCAATGTATGGGTAGATTATTGATGTGTAAGGTTGTAAATTTGATTTTGGATGCCGATCTATTCGGCATAAAATGCATCCATATTGCAAGAGTACAGAACAATTGATTGCACAAATGATTGTGAGATTGGAACATTGCCTAGTGCCTAATAGATTCACTATGATTTGATTGTACACAATATTGAAGCAAATTATAGAAGGATGCCAAACTTTGGCATGTTTTTTTTTTTTGGTTTGTCATGGCCATGAGCTCCAAAATGATTGGCCAATTGATTGGTGTTATCACTTTTTTTGCAAGAACTGATTGACTAATAGGTCCCCAATCAATTTTCAAATCTATTGGAAAATGCACTGCCTTGATAGAAATCAATTGGCCAATCCATTGGCCATAATCCAAATAAAAGCTAAAACCCAAAATCTTGAGTGTTTAGTCAGGCTATGGGCTTCCAAATTAGATTTTTTATAATGACAAGGTTTGAAGTTAAATTAGATTTTCACAATCTCCTCATAAATTACTATTCAACACATTAAAACATTAAGCAAAATACATCATATTTCAAACATTAAGCAACTTATCCTCATTGACAATTTTCAAAAATTTAGAAGAAGAAAAACAAAAAAAGAAAAGGCAATATACTACCATATTTCAAACAATAAACAACCTGGTGAGGTCATATTCACCAAAACGCCAACCATAAGAATTTTTTATACACAAAACATATCATACTAAACTCCCAAAAGTAAGCAAAAAGTGTTCACAAACAAATTAAGACAACCACAAAACCCATACCATAACATATTCAACTATCAATTTAGTCTTAAGCATAGTAAAACAATGAAAAGGCCAAGGTCAAGGCTTCATGTCCCTCATCCTCACCTTGTCCTCCATCCTTGTGAGGGGTATCTACATTTTTTTTGTCAATTCATTCAATGTCACTTACACGAATTCCTTTTTAGATCATTCTTTTCTTTCTCCTACATCTCTTCTGAAATTCTCCAACTTGAATGTCATCCCCTCCTTAAATTTCAAACCAACATGCAACTCTTCCATCTTTGAGTTTAAGCTCTCCATATCCAATCTGGTAGTAGATACAGTTGCTTCCAAATGCTTGATCATAGCATCTGTGTGAAAAACAAGAAGCAAGTCTATTAATAAAAATTCAGATCATAAGTCAATTGTTGTTATCATGTGATAAGACTTACAACTCCTACACACTAATCCACTAAAAAAACACTTCAAGCACATGAGTATAGAAGTATGCTTCTGTTTCCAATTGGAATAGCCTATGTAAAACTCCAAATGCATTAAAATTCATTAAATAAATCATTAAGTTAAATGTGTGATATTACTACTATCACTAATTTAGGAAGAGCGTGGTGGCAGCAGCAGCAAACTGGTAATAGAAACCGAGCTTGATTCAACTCACTCAGCACTCCTTATTGTTACAACAACTGTTCAGATTGCCTTCAAATGTTAATGATATTATGACAACCCATATTTTGGTCAAATCTATTAATTTCTCAAATAAGGAAAGGTGGTCACGTGAGGCATGGACCTCGGCTGCACCTTACTCAAGCAAGATGTGAACCATTAGGTATGTTAACTTCAAAGTGTTTTCATGCAGCTTTTTCAATGGAAAAGATATGAAAAGGAGATAAAATGGGGGGGAAAAAAATTTGACTTGAATCGGAAACCAATATCTTAGATCACAAATAAAGGGTTCTAGATCTTTGAGAAAAGCAAAAAAATGTATGTGCCTGGGAGTTAAGTTCAAACACACTCATCATCATGTGCCAATTGGATCTATAGAATGATGTGGATTTGCAAAAAGAAAAAGTAACACTTTTTCCATGACTTTGAGTCAATGAGCAATCAATTGCAGCATTTACTGTTACCGACTTGATGCATTTAGATGCATATGCATTTTTTGACTATGTTAACCACGCAACACTATGTACCATAAATCATGACAGACCTTACAAAAGTCGTATAAAACAAGCTAGATTTCACACTTGGCTGCTAACCGTTGCTATAGAGATTAAAAATAAGAAGTGATCTATTTTGCACAAAAAACTGTAAATGTAAAGGTGATAAAAAGAAGCGACGATGAAGAAGAAAAATAATTGAAGGGAAGAGAAGAGGAACAAAATTCTACCTGTGAGCCACACAATACGATAGTTCTCAACCATCTAAGCCCACAACTCTTACCACATCGCTTCAAACCTACATTTATGAAGACAAAAATAAAAAATAAAAAAAATGTAATGTCTCTTTTTCTCATTTCTTTCTACTATCATTATACTATTTAGCTTCTAAATTGAAATTTCAAATTTATTCTGCTCATGTTTAAAAGAGTCAAGCACATTCTTAAGTTGAAAAAAATTTCAATTGTAAGTTAAGTAATCTCAATTTTTTTGGGTTAAAAAAGTTGAAAAAATCAAATAATCTACAATCTACAATTGTAATCAAACACCATTAATTGACCTTTTTTTAATCAAATAACAAAATACGCTTGCTCTCAGTTTCCAGCTTTGCTTTTGGACTGCTCTTTTTTTGTTGTCCAATTGTCAAACTGTCTAACTCACAATCACACAGACTTCAAACAAAAATTTCAAAAGAGAAAGGGAAATAAAGAATCATTTTCTTCCATAAATGTCTCAAATTCTTAATATGAATAGAACGTAAGGAAGTAGTTTATTTCTTGTACTTGATTTCTGACCTCTGTTCTATTTTGTGGACAAACAATCATATGAAGAGACAAAAAAAAGTCACCCAAACAATCCTTCCCCTTCCTCTTCCCCTCCCCCTCCCCTCACCCCTCACTACAACAAATTTGCTAGTCAACAGATATTTCAGCTTTTTGTTTCACACTATTTTACAATTCCAAGTAATCTCTTGTGGTCAACCATGACAATAATTTGAATTTTGGTTGCACAACACTGCACAAATGCCCTAGTCCTTCAATAAAAAAAAAACTGAAACAAATTTAAAATTCAGGGTCTGTTTGTTTGCCCATAGAGTGTAGGTGGAAAGATAATGAAATATTAATTGATAAACTTACGTACTTGCAATTCTTTAGCATTCAGTAACTAAAACTACTCATCATGAGTTCGTTGATAGAGATCAGTAGCATTCTTTTTACACTCCTCTCATTACACTCTCCTATCTCATCAATTCTTAATAACCCTAGAAATTGTCGTCTCTACCTAGACCAAAACGCAATAAAACTCAAACCCTAGCATAATTTTTATCTACAAATTTAAACAATTCTCTTATCACACTTCCAATCATAGTTGACCCAAAAACCAAAATTCACATGCATAAGCAATAAATAGGTCAAAATAAAGAGACCCATCTTCCAATTGAAGACAACCAAAGTGGGGCAAAAAGAACTTCCATTTTTTTTCCATTAAAGAACAAGAAAATTAAAATTGGATTTAGAGAAGTATATAACCACAGAAAATTAGGAGGTAAAAATAAATAAATAAAAACTCATCTAGCTCAGCAGTGCCCAAAATTTATACATCCATTCAAAACACACAAAGTGCAATATCTAAATTCTCAACATAAAGTTGAAATTTTGGTAGTTAAAATATTTGTAAATGCCCTTGCAGTTTTCTCAACATCTAAGTTCTCAACATAAAGTTGAAATTTAGGTAGTTAAAATATTTGAAAATGCCCTTGTAGTTTTCTCAACATAAACTTGAAGTTTATGAGGAAAGCATAAATGTCAAGTATTTTGATAAATGGCTCCTCCAACACACATCCAAGCAAATGCTGTAGAAAAAAGGAAAGAATATGCATAGCAGCTTGTATAAAGGACATTGGTTCCAAAATCAACTCAATTATCATCCCACTTGTGATTGTTCAGTCATCATGGATAAACAAACACAGTTTTTTTTTTTAGTCAGGCATTTTTTCAAACAATTAGAGGACCCTTAAATCAGATAACATTTGCAGACTACCATCTATTACATATGTACATATATACATACCACAAATTTTTTTTTCAAGTAATGCTAATTTTAAATATTATATTACATATGTAATTCATATGTTAATTTTATTCTGCTCATATTTAGGTAGAATATATTATATTACATATGTTCCCTATCCATAAATGCATACCACAAATTTTTTTTTTAAAGTAATGCTAATTTCCCTTTGACTTTGAAGTATATTCCAACATCCGAACATAATAATTTTTTTTCAGAACCGCCTTTAGGCAAAGGTAATTCATGGTTACATATCAAAATAATTTTACTCACATCTGTGGTTACCAGCCTTTAATTTGCATGTGGTTCAAAAAACAAATTTCCATATATTGAGAAGAACCAAAAAAACAGAAAAAGACCATTTTTTTAACTCATCAAAAATATCTTTGCCTTGTGGACTCTAGAGCTCCTGAGAGTGATAGCTAAGTTTGTTTCCTTTGAGCCAGTGTTTAGTCAATTGGGTAATGTTTGAGCTGTTGGAAAGCCTAATTTGGTGAGCTACAGAGGTGCAAGCAACCATTCTGGCTACTACTCTCTTTGTAATGTCTATGCTTTTGAGGATTGCCAAATGGGATTGATTCATCAATCTCCTCTCCTCTGAATATCCCTTACTAACCCAAGCTGGTATGGTGCGTGGATTAAATTTAGACCCAATAGAACCAATGTAAAGGAGTCAGCTTATCAGTTTCACAATTACATGAAACTAAGGCAGAACAAGTTACTTCCCTTTTCATTTTATTTCTCACGAGGCACTATGAACTACGAAAATGCAGAGAATTCAATAAAAAATTGATAGAGAAATGGCAATCATACAGTTTCAGATTCAGCTTGCATAGCTTTAAATTCTGCCCCTTTTGTAGTCAATTCTGTCAGCCTCGTCTCCTCTTGCTTTTGCATTACCTCGAACACCTAAAGCAGCATCAACACAACACTAGGAGAAGAGAAGGAAAAACAAAAAACACACAAAAAAAAAAGACCATTAACAAAACAAAAGCTAAACTTCCAAAACCCACCATGGATTTTCTTCACAAAACACACTAATAAAAGAGGAGCTCGGCTCTAGCTCTAGAGAACAGCCATGAATGGGATTATGGAACTCGACTGTACCAACTATAAAAATTTCACAGACTAATAAATTATATATTGATTTGATTGATGATATACGCATAGAGAAAGGTATGGTATCTCTTGAAGGAGAAGAAAAGGGTCACACACACACAGATTTTGTAGGGTTTCTCTTAAATGGCGGTTTGTGATTGCGTTTATATACCGGCCGCTGAAATTTTATAACCAGTTTTACAGTCACAAATAATCCCAGTTGACAAGGCACCATACATAAAGATGAACAAATGGAACAAAGAAGAATCAGAAAGGTAAAAGCCTCTGTTTCACAACAAATAAATTATGCATCCTTATCCAGTACTAGCAAAAACAGACAAGCTTCACTATTTAATCAAACAGAAACCCCACTCTTATATCTTCAAACTTCTTACCCCTTTAATAAAGAACCAGAAATCATTTTATGCAACTGGCATTCTATGAATAAGATAGAACCACCATAGAATGATGACTTGTTTTCAAGTTTTTGAACACTAAAGAAATACATGTAAACAAAAAACACCACTAAACATTAAATCTAAGCAGATTTTGTAGACAAAACATAAAGCAATTATGAACAACTCTAAAGTTGTTTATTCTTTCTTAGTCAATCCATGAAATATCCGGCGATTACAAAAAATATAAATGCAAACGTCACACACATAAATCAATTTATATAAATTTTTTGGTAAGAGTGTAAAGGCACACAGATACAAAATGTCAGAAACAGTTATGCACATGTACAAACCGTGAAACAGACTATATGAAATGTGACTAAAATAAAACAAAACAAAGCTGCAACTGTTATACCACAATGGGGAAATGACTGACTTGAACTAATTTACCGGCTACAAAAAAGTAAAAGACAGAATGACAATTGTTCAAAGCCTCCACATGTATAAACATTGTATTAAGTTTATCTTAACCTAGAACAAAACAATGTAGACAAAATTATATTGCAAAATTTAATTGATTGGGCTTTTCGGGGCATAACTATATCATGCAAATTTTATGATTCACAAGACCAAAAAGAAAAGGGGGGAGGGGGAGGGAAGGTAATACTTTAACAAATATGAGCTTCAAAGTTGCACCTCAGTCTCTTGTGTGCTTCTGTAAGTTGAGCTCGCATCATCATCAATTGGTTGGATAATTCCTGTCCATAACAATTTAAATAAGAGATGTCAAAAAAGTTCACTGGGATTCTAGCAATGAATAAGAACTCAAATTCAAAACATCACGGTGACAACAGTGACAAAGGGCTAACCTCAATTCATTGAGTGCTGTGAGAGGGAAAAAAAAAAAACATTAGTTATTTCACGAGGGTTAATCCCTTAAGATTTAAAAGATTCATCAAAATAAACACAAACTTTGAACCCAAAAAGTCTTGTATATTTACATCATGGTCCAACTTCTTAAAGGTTTTCTTCGGTGCCTATATTCTCAAATAGAACACCAAAAGGCTTGAATGAATATGATACGTTTATCATTTCATATTTAATGAAAACAGAGAAAGAAAGAATGAATTGGTTTACTAGAGAACAGGCAGTATTAATCTTACTTCAAGGCTCTCCAACTTCCTGGTCATTCAAATAAAAATTATTTAGTGAAATTGTGACAAATGCAGTTCAAATTTAACCAAAAAAAAAAAAGAAAAGAAAAACAACTCTTCATCCTCATAGATTTAAAGCATATCTGTACTGAGCTTTTTGTCCTTTCTTGTGGTGTCAGTTGAGCAAATTTTGTAATAACCTCTTCAATGTTGCTGAACAAAAAAACACATGATTTCAAGAAATGATAAATGGTGCACATAAATCCAAGTGAATTTTGTTTAATTTTTCATGCCATACATCAAATTTCACAAACATTTTTATATAGGCACAATTGGAGACTTGAAAATACCTGCGCTCTCTGCGGAATAATGTTGGCTTTCCAGTTGGAGAAAACATGAGAAGGACAATGTCAATGTCACATAATATGAATAATTCTTTAGCTTTCTTCAAGATTCCATTCCTTCTTCTCAAATAGGTCACTTGTTGATTGCTAGTGCTCTCTAATCTCTTTGTCTTTAACTTAACCCTCCCCATATTGCAAACAAATGAGAAAGACCCATAAAACACCAATGCAACTGATGCATCTATGTTTGGCCAATCCAAACCTACTTCAATTCTCCAAGCCAAACACTTGTCTAACAATAGAACGAATTAATTCCAAGAAGCTCCCAAATAACCATGGACACAAAGGGCTGAGATAAATTTTTTAGTTAAGAATTAAGAAAAAATGATTTAGTTCACTTTTGTTAACGCTTTAGAGCTCAACCTTTATTAAGAAATTTAGTTAACGCTTTAGAGCTCAACCTTTATTGTTAAAACCTCACTTTTCTATAATATAAACTAGCAAAAATGTCAATACTCCTTATTTGCAATCTTCCCAAAAATTTTGCAAGTTAAATTAGATGGGAAAAAAACTTAAATCAAAGGACACCAGGGTAACTAAGATGATTTAGTTCTATGGATATAGATAAGATGGTAGCATTAAACGATCCATAGGGAAAAGTTGTTACTAATGGTCCAAAGATGCAAAAGTAATTGTGAGGAATTTCATAAAAAGTAATAGTAGTCAGAAAACTATGAATTTGTGGGTGAATGTAAATCATATAACTTTAAATTGTTTGAGGTTTATGTGTTATGCATATTCACAACTACAAGTACTTGAAGAAATTGTTCATACACGAAGGAAGAAATTGAAATTAATATCTGAATGGCTAGCAGATGGGAACGATTATCACCAAATGATCTTAAAAAACTGTTCCATTTTGAACTCAAAATTATATAGATAATTAAAATTACAAAAGGAATAGAGAGGAGGAGCGAAAAGGGGGCCTTGTAATTACTGGGGTGGAAATGTTAGGGATATCATTATCTAATATCAGCCATGTGCATCCAATTCAATTCAAGTTAAATTCAATAATATGTTCCAAAAGCCTCTCTTGCCTTTAACCAAAACCCAAGTTTTTTTTTTTTCTGTGTTTGTGTTTTCTATGATTATTATTTATTACTTTTCTAAAGTTTTTAAGTTCCATGCAAATGACTTTTTTTTTTCTTTTCGTATTCATATTGCAAAAGCTTGGAGCATTCTTTGTATCACATAATTAGTATGAAATCCCATAGGCCTAAAAAACTGGAGAAAAAGGCCAGTCGAGTTCCATGTGAGCAGAACTCATAGGCATGTTCTTTCCAACAAGACAATCACCTTAAATAAAATTATAATAATTTCAACAACAATTAAAATAAACAATGTTTTTTTTACGAAGGTAGGTCCGCAGATAATGTGGCCTGTAGTATGTGCTTCTCAAATTCATTGTACTACGCTGAAAATTATTATGCTGCTGCATATGGAGAGGTTATAGTATCTTCGACTATGCTCAAATATTATTGTGCTGCTGCACATGGTGGTCAACTAAGAAATGCAAAACAAACGTGTAAAGATGTTCTTTTTCCCCTTATTTGATCACAAATCTATGGAACACACCAAAAGATTTTATCAACAAAACAATTTGCAGGGATAATTAATTTTAAGCAGGGATTTCTTGCTAAATATATATTATAATACATTTAAACGACTACATGACAAATTTAT
Organism: Camellia granthamiana; assembly: GCA_036172215.1. NCBI lineage: Eukaryota > Viridiplantae > Streptophyta > Magnoliopsida > Ericales > Theaceae > Camellia > Camellia granthamiana. The sequence continues at coordinate 440,217 of JAXFYN010000105.1, read as the reverse complement.
TTTGTAATTCCAACAAACACACTTTTCAGTCAATTAAACAAACACATAAAGTGCACAGTTAAGAGTAGTACCAGTAACCCAAGAAACCCACATTGAGGACGACTATATCATACTTACATTTGAGCAGAAATGGAGAAAAATATTAGGGCAAAGATGAACTGTCCATCTTCTGATTTCGTTTCTGATGCGTTAATGTGCCTCGCCGCCTGGTCTTTCTCATCGCAATCAGCCCGTTCGAGATCGTCGTTCTGACGAGTCCGACGATAGTCCTTTGTAGACAAAGGTTCTGAAACAGTTGAGGGGAGTGTAGGGTCTGGATTTGAACATATGGCTTGTGGAGGGATTGAAGAAGATCGAAGGTAGGGTTAGGGTTTGGATCCGACGACGAGAGTGGAGAAGATGAAGTAGACGGCCGGTGAAGAGAATAGGAGAAGAGAGAGAGGGCGGTGAGGGAGGAGCTGCGGCGGCGGCAGTGGTGGTCGCCGGTGGCGGCACCAGAGCCGACGACGTAGGAGGCGGAAGATATAAAAGAAAGAGGAGAGTGAGAGGGAGTGTTAGGTTAGGGATTGGGGATTTGAGATTGTGAGGAAAAAGAAGCGGGAGGGAGAGCGGGAAAACGAAAGAAATTTTTTTTGTTCATTTTTATTTTTTTATTTTTTTATTTTTTTTTTTTGTAGTTACTGATTTTTTTTATTTTCAATTTTTTTTAGGTTACTAAGGTGGAAAATTTATTTGTTTCATTTTTATTTTATTGAAAAAAATTATTATTATTTTTTATTTGGTACAAGTAGGGGTAATATTTTAATTAAAAATATTTTCTATTAAAATAAAGTTAATTTTTTTGTGGTCAATGGAAAATATTTTTTTGCAGTCTATTTTTTTTTTGTTACTATAAATCAGGAACTAATTTTTTGTAGTAGAGGAGAGAGTGCGGTAGTAGTGGTGAAGGTGGTGGATAAGAGGTAATGACGAAGGAGATTAGTGGTGAAGTTGTGGTAGTGATAGAGAAGATGGAGTGACGGTAGTGGAGGAGAGGTAATGGTAATAGTAGTGACAGTAGTGGTGGTGGTGATGGTAGTGGAGTGGTGGTAGTCGTAGAGGTGGAGTGGCAACAGTGGTAGTAGTGGTGGTAGTGGAATGACATTTGCAGTAGTGGTGAAGGTAGTAGAGGAGATGTGTGGTGAGAAAGAGAGATGAGTGAGAGACAGATAGAGAAGAGAGACAGAGACAGAGACAGAGTGTTAAGCGAGAGAGAGACAAAGTGGTCGCTAAAAGTACATTTTCTTATAGTAGATCGATAAGTCCAGAGGGAGCTTGGTAAGTAAAAAATAGGGGAGGGAGAAAATGAGCAACGCGAACACAGAAACATATATTTGCAATTGATCAAAGAAACATAAATGTAAACTACCAACGAAAAATACTCTTCGAATTACCAAATCTGGAAATTAACATATGCCCATAACGAAATATGGTGGCTAAGAGAGAAAAAGGAAGATATTAGGGCACGATGGCATGAAGCAAGAGAGGATGAAGAGGGACAACAAAAGCAATGGAAAGCGGACTTACCGGTAGGATTGGCTGGTGGTAGCGATGGGTCGTGCGAATGTAGGGATTATGGCGACGGAATGGGGTTCCGTTGTATTCAGAGAGACGGTGCCAACGGTGGCATGGTGCCGTAGTGATTACAGGGCAGTGAAGGTGTGTGAGGTAGAGATTGCCAAGAGAGGGAGTTGGTTTGTGAGAAATTAGGGCAAAGAATAAGATCTAGAGAAAGAAACAGAAATCAACTTACCTGGTTAGAATGAAATACTCTAAGTTCCTGAATCGGCGGTGTCGACTTTGGATTTCGGGCGGTACAACGGTGGAATGGAGCAACAAAATCGTCCATGAGGGAAGAAGAATGAGAAGACGTAGTTGTGTGAGAGAGAGGAAGAGAAAGAGACATGAGAAACGTAGGAGGGATTAGGGGCAAAACTTGGAGGGTCCCAAATTTTAAGAGGGAATTTCAAATTAACGTAAAATTTTGGTAATTACACACATTACACGATTAATTATACAACAAATTAATTAAGAAAATTAAATTATCGTTAGCTAATTTAAATGATAGTGACAATCACTTTTTTGCCAACGAATCCATTGATGACATCTCTCTTTAACTATGACAAGGTGTTGCCTACATATTTTGTACAAGTCAGTTACAATTCAACGCGTGGCAGAATAAGGGTAATATAGGAAGACTATTCAAGTCCTCGTTCCTGATCGTACACGTGGCAGTTAGTATTGGTTCTCACGTGATCTGAGTAGCATTGGATCAGTAAAGAGGTGGCTTCAACAGTTACTCAGATTCAAATTGAAATGTAGGAGGGAAGCTTAACTGCAAGTGATGGCATAGTGGAACTACTTATAAGGCAGCATGATTAGCGATCATGGAGGAGCAGTTCGACAGTTTGAAGTGCAGTTCGATGGTCATCCTTGACAAGTATAAATAGCGGGGAAGACCCCAAAAAAAACCAGACTCAGATCATACAAACCAATCTTACTTTACATATTTTCTTTTCCAGGTTTACATTTTCAGTCTTTACATTTCCTGTTCTTTCAATTCCTACTCTTTACATTCCTGTTCTTTAAATTCCTGCACTGCACTTCATTCATAGGAGTAGTTTCAAGTAGATTGTTGCTGTAAACCTCTACGAGGCTGAGTTTGGATCATTGTAAGTTTTCATTCTAATGAAATACTTCAATTGCACTTCATTTAACTGTTATTTTGTTTAATTTCTCCTAAGTCAAGCCACCAGTAAAAGTCCTCTTCATTGAGGCTGAAAAAACTAAAACACAATCGTCTGATAATTGGTTGGCAATTAACATTTCTGTAAAGACTGATTGATCCTTGCTGGCACGCTCGCATTTACGAAAATACCCTTCGAAAGCCAAAAAGCCAACACAAGGATAATAAAGGTGGTGGTAATAACAATGGTGGTGGTGGGGTGCTGACAGGGACAGTGACAGTGATGGTGGTTGCAGCAATATTAGTGATGATTATAGCAATTGTGAGGTTATAATGATGTATGTTGATGCTTGTGTATAAATATTTACAAATTCAATTAGCATTAAATAATTATGTAATTTTATGTGAGAAATTCGTCGTAATTTAAATGAATTTTATCCTACAAACTCAAACTCAATTATAATTGGATTCAAATGGATTGGACAAAGGGTACCCGCCTCTTACACCAACACCGCAAAATTATGATAATAAATTTTAAATAATATATACTTTGCAAAAAAATATAAAAATTATTATTTAGAATTATCTTCACACTGTGAAGCATGGGTATAAAAATAATCATTTACAATTATCTCGACACTATGAATTATCTTAAAACTAGTTACACACTATAAGAAATTGCACATTTGAAAACTAAATTTTTAATCGTTAAAAATCATTTTTAGTCGACTAAAATTATTTTAGTAGCCAAAAAATACCATTCGTCGACTAATAATTTAGTCGCCATAATTTTTTTTATAAATTTATTTTCAACTTTTATCGACTAAATTTTTAGTCGTAGATTAATTTTATCACTACTATGTTTTATTTAGTGATTAAAATATCGACCCCGCTACGTAGCTCGAATCTGTGGCTCGAGTCTGTGGCTCGACACCAAAACGACGTCGTTTTGGTATCGATTTTTTTTTTTTTTTTTTTTTTTCTTTTTTCCTGTGTTTCAGAAACAGAGAGCAGAGAAGGAAGGAAGGAAGGAGGAGGAGGAGGAGGAGGAGGGGGAGGAAGAAGAGGAGGGAGGTGGAAGGAGGACTGGAGGGGGCAAATCACAGGGGGAGGAGGAGGCGGTGGCGGGGCCGGAGGCGACGGCGGTGAGCTACGGCGGGACTGCGACGGAGAAGGAAGCAGAGGCGGAGGCCGGGGCAGGGAGCTGTGACAACCCCGGGGCGGGGAGCTGCGACGACGCCGGGGCGGGGAGCTGCGACGCCGACCTCTCCTCTCTCTTTCTCCCTCTCTCCTCCTCTTCTCCTCTCTTCTCTTCGAGCCAGTTTTCGAGCCAAATGTGTCGAGCTCTCAAACATTTCCGTTAAAATATATAGTCGCCAATTCTTTTTTCCATTATCGGCGACAAATTAATTTTGTAGCCAAACATCTAATTGACTCCTTTAGCTAGCAACCAAACTTTTTTGTAGGCAAAAGATTGTAGCTTTTTTGGTGACTAAATATTTAGTCGTCAAAAATATCGACAGTTTTTTTTATGACTAAATTTTTAGTAGGCAAAAACTTCAAATTTTGTGGGCTACTAAATATTTACTCACCAAATAAAATTTATTTTTCATCTTATTTTTTTTTTTTACTACAAATTATTTAGACACCAAAAATATTTTCTTTCTGTTGGCTACCAAATATTTAATCGCAAAAAAGCCTTTATTTCCTTTTGGCTACGAATTGGTTAGTCGCCAACAACTTCCCTTCTTTTTAGCTACTAAATGTTTAATCGTTAAAAACTTTCTTTAGTTTTTATTTTTATTTTTATACATATATATATATTTATTTATTTCGCCACAAACTGTATTTATTCTGTGCAACTTGTACCTTGTATATAAAAATAATAATAACAATCCAAGAAAATTTAACTTTTAACATTAAATTCGAAATATAATAGAAATTCCATATGAATCAAGCATAATCCAACATAAAATAATAATTCTATACAAAACAGAGGATTATACAAAAATCATGTTTGCCGTACACAAAAAAAGAAATATCCACAATACCATGTCAAATGGTAATCTATACCATGCCAAAAGTAATATGTTCTATGCCATCAGCAATTTGTACCATGCCAATAGTTATCTGTATGAACAATAGTAATCCAAAAAAAAAAAACAAAGGACAACATAATAACAGATTATAAAAAAAACAATGTCCTCCGCACAAAAATAAAGAATATCCACTTTTCCATGCCAAAAACCATCTGTAAAAATAAAATTCACATATACACCAAAATACAATACATCCACATCTACATCCACATCTATTAATTCATTCCCTGTACAAATTATTAATATTTTCTAAAATACAATACATCCACATCTACATCAAAATTCACATTCAAAAAATCATATACCAAGGCACTGACCAGACAACTCGGATCATTGTCACCCACAATGAACGATACAGGCACCTTTATATTAGCAACGACAGATGGGTCAATTCTTGTGCCATAGAATGAAACCCCAATGCCAAAACAGGCACCCCCGTCCTGGGTGAGCGCATCTATTAGTCGGCCACCTCCAAAGCAGAATCCGATGATACCAAGCTTCTTTGAGATTCCTGCAGCTACAAATCAGGAAACATACTTGTAACCGTTGCAGGCAACACGATATGCAAAATCTCTAGTGGATGAATCCTCAAAACCTAAGATATCAGACAAGAGCAAGATGCCGGTTCCAATGTTGTTCTTCACTGCCGTGAAAAGACAAGCAAGGATACTGTCATCTCCCTCCCCTATCGAAATCTCAACTCCATTGACTAGCTCACAAGCCTCATCATTTATACCGTCTTCAACTTCCACTGGGCTGCGAGATACTTTACAAGCCGTAGATTTTATAAAACATAACGAGGGCAGGCGAGGATTTGAAATTGCAGATTCTCTGGACAATAACTGAAGCCTTTATAGTCAAAATTTCCAATTATGAATAACAACTTTTTAGCAAGATAACATATAAAAGGCAGAAAGAAGACATTTGTTTTAAGTGAAATACTCTTATGTGCTCTACTTCAAGCATAAAATGCAAATCCAAAATATACATATTTGACCAGACCAATTATGAATAAGATATATAAATATTCCATTTTATAGCCAAAAAAAGACAATGACAAGTAAACAACATATGATTGGCACTCCTATCGTTTTCTTCTGTAAATTGTAGAACTAGTTTCCTCTACTTGTTTACAAGTGATCTAGGTATGGCTATAAGAAAAAAAAGTTCACTTGGGTTCGAATGATAACAAATTAAATTGATAAATATACCAAATTATCACAACACACAATTTACATGTTGAAGCATCATTTATTTTGCAAGCAACGTGTCACTGGGATGGGATGGGAAGTGTTGCAGTTACCATTTAAGAAATGCATTTTCGGGTCAACCTTGGTCATGGAAACTCTCTTTATACATCAATTTTTCTCACCATATCATGCCAAGCAAAATATACCAAATTAAAACCATCAAAGGTCGTATACCAGAAACTGTATGAGGGCATTCACCCCATATATGAGTATGATGAATAAGACATGGCAAAGGATTTCAATGGTTAACTGAATGTAAACCATGGTTGGCTATTTTTACCTAATTAAGTGAAGGTTAAGGTCACAAATCATAATTTTTGTAAGTTTCAAAATCAAGAATAGACCATTTTACATTTCTAAAGATCAACAACATAAAGCATCTATCCAACCAAAAACTCAAATATGGGAGCTCTTACTATCAAGATGGTGGTCTAAAGAGAGAATTTGTTCCCCACAAATCCTTTTGCTTGGAATCCTTGATGTCCATTTTGGAAATGACGCGGTGCCACATGTAACGTAAGCTTCAAATTTCCAAATGTGTTGACATTGAAACTTCTATGGATCTTTAAGAACACCGAAATGTCATTCTATTTTCCTTGTACACGAATGTGCTTAAATTATCAAAATTACCACTTAAAACTTTATTCACATACAGAAGCTACATTTCACACACACCAACCATGAACAAATTAGGTGGAGGGGGCGGGGGGGAGGTGCTATGGCAGAAGGGTCAATAAACATGACAACAATACCAGATACATCTACCTTTCTTACTAATGATTCTAATCTGGTTCATTCCTCAGTCCACAACCACTTCCCATCCCCAACCCTTGCCCAAATCTTGACTCATACATAAATTTGAGTAAACAACCACTAAAACCCCCTCCACTCCTTTACTCAAACAATACTCAAAACTAAACAGCAACTTTAGCCAAGGCAGCCATTGCATAGTTCAACTTCAAAGGGCTGTTGTAACATTAACTATGTAAAGAATTAGAATTTTGCTACAAGCCCTCTAAAACCCAAGTGAAATGTTCCCTAAAGAGAACCTCATAAATTATGCATAAGAAGCACAATTAAAAAATAATAATCAGCACTCACTTCCAGTCCAACTCATGACATTATACAAAAAGCAATTCCTACATATTTGCAGAGCTCAATTCAAAAAGCAATTTAAAGGAGCTCAAGTACAAGTTGGATTGGGATCAAGAATAAGTAGAGAACTCGCATCAAATGAATAGGAGAAGCAGAATATAGGTTGTCCAAAACACAAAGTTCCAGCAACAAGAAGTTCCATTAGTATGATTTGACAAAATAAGAAAATTTAAAATACAAGTTTCGACAATTTTGTACCTTTCCATATGCCTTCTCAAATGCTGCTATCATTTCCAAAATTGATGTTCCTTTTCAATTGCAGCAGACCACACACTACAAGAGGAGGAGAACATAAGTTCATATGTCAAAAACCTAATGAACAAATGATTTCAAATTTAACAAATAAATTCCAATAACATTGAAATTGTGCCTATATGATAACCATGAGTCATTGAAAATCATGAAAAACCACCAAGAAAACAAATTTGTCAAATTTTGACAGGGACAAAGTGACATCTCAAATTTTGAATAAGTACAAGTTTGACTTTAAAATGTACACATTTGTCATTTTGGACAAAAACATATTTGAGGTGTTGACTTTGAATTCATTTTCTCCAAATTGCCTCATTGAAAAATTATGACACTTTCCAAAATATATTTGAGTCTAGTTTTTAACCTCGGTGATCTTGCATGAATTCATTGTGTTTCGAAAGATATTTGATAGCCAAAAAAAAACAAACAATGACAATGGGTTAGAATCCATCCGAGTATAATAAAATAGATAATTCTCCCTTAAATTTAAGTCAAAAGTGGCCCATCTTAGACCATCTCCAACGCTTAATCAAATGCAGTATCATATTTGAATTTTGGTGAAAAAATCACTTTTTGGTGCTCCAACGGTTGCACCAAATCGATATCAAATCGAGAATTCAGCAAACGTTTCACCAAAATGAGAACAGGCTCCGCATTTCACCAAAACACTATGCATGACCGTTGGGGGAGACCAACCGTTGGGGGAGACCAACCGGTCGACCAGCCGGTTGACCAACCAGTCGACCACCAAAAGGTTCAAACAGTTCCAAAAAAAGATTCAAACAATTAAAAAAAAAAAATTTTTGCCTTACCGGTTGACCAACCGGTCGACCACTAAAAGGTTCAAAAAGTTTTTAAAAAAAAAAAAAAAAAAGGCTTAACCGGTCGACCGGGCGGTCAACCAACCGGTTGTCCCGGCGCAGATTTGATAAAAATTTGATGAAAATCAACCGTTGGAGCACTCGGTATCAGATTGAGAAAAAAGTCATTTTTTAACTCAGATTTGATGAAAATTTTGGTGAACGGTTAGAGATGCTCTTATGTCAAAATAAAGATAACAAAGGAGGCTAGGTGATGTAAAATTTTTAAAGTGTGGTTGAAAATACTTTAAGAGATATGACCTTGAAAGAGGACTATTGTGTAGGCAATGTGCTGGAAATTTGGTACAAAAGTCTTTTTGAGTTTTTATAATTGGTCAAAGTGCCTCAAAGTGCTCTTGAAAGGTTCATGTAGGATGTACAAGTTTCTTAAGCCTCATCATAAACATCCCAAGCCTTTAATCATAGAATTAAATAAAATTAAATTAAAAAAGTGCATATAACCAACTATACATAATGAGATTGTTAACTAGGACAACCAACTGCTCAAAATGACAACTTCTTGAACATAGAAATTGTAACAATTATCATCTTAAGAAGAAACAAAAAAATGTAAATAACTTGGACAGTTTGGTCAATAAAACCCACATCTTTTGTTTCATTCTCTAGCTCCATCACCTCAACACCTATAATTTAAGCAAAAACAAGAAAGCCCCCTTTCAAATTTGAAGATGTGACACAAGCACTATCTATCTTCGCTGGTACGTCAGCAAGTTAAGAAACTATAAAGTTTTTTATATTCGGTAGAAGGCAGACTAAAACTCTGGCCCAACCAAGTGCAACTAAGAATTGAAAGAATACACAATGTGATCTTATGGGGCCTTAAACCTCAGAGAACAGCTAAGAATGTGCATTACAATTATTTAAACACTATCCATTTTGCATTAAACTCATATAATTTCACAAGTGACCTAAAGAAAAACACTAAAACAAACAATATTACAGACTAGTGGCCTCAAAATTAGAAATGGTTCTCAAATGGATCAATTAAAAAACATAGAATGTTGTATAATACTGATATCAAATTTACAAATAGTTTTCATCTAATCCTATGACTGCAAAAGGGGAATATTATAGTTAGCAAAAACCTAAATGCACCATGGACAGGGACGGAACTAGGAGAAGACTATGGGGGGCCATGGCCCCCCAGTTTCTGTGAAAAATATGGCTTGTCATAGTATTTTAAAAATATATTTCATTTTATACATAAAATGACCCCCAATATAAAAAATATATATCTCATTTTTCTCTCATCTTGCGCTCTCTTTTTATTTTGTACCAAATTTTTTTTATCCTATTAGAAATTACTTCTGTGGTATTTGAATTTTTTTGTGTATATACATAATTTATATATCATATTATACATACATGCGTGCATATGTATATAGTAGAAAAAATTTATTTGTCTTTTGGCCCCTTCCGTGATGAAATCCTAGTTCCGTCCCTGACCATGGACCAAAACCACTATATCATACAATAACATAGTAACAAATGGAAAAATGAGAAACATAAACAGATGTCCCTATACAAGCTATAGAAAATGAGAAAACTTCAGATCAATAATTTACAAAGTTGGAAGCCAGTGTCAGCTCTCTCAAATCACAAGTTAAGCCCACATATCATGCACATCATAAATAATGCAATAATAACGCCAATTCCCATGTTAACTTAAAGTTTTCTTTTAAAATATAAAATTAGTGCCCTAATACATTTAGCATAGGGGCACATGTTTGCTCTTGTTTTTCGGTTTCACTTCTAGATTTCTCTATTGTTTCTTCCAAACTTATCACAATATGGATGATTTTTGCATTATGAAAAAGTTAAGATCATGGCAAAAGCAAGCAAAATAAAGCACAAACATGTGTCTACTTTAATAAGAAAATAAACTTACATAATCAGTTCTCAACAAACGAGAAAGAAGCAAAAGACACATGTACACAAACACAAACATGTCAAGAGCTACTTTATATATATATATAGAGAGAGAGAGAAAGAGAGAGAGTAACAAAATAAAAAATGGTAATTTATACTTACAAGGGAAAATAAATAATTGGAATAGAGACACATTAGTTTCCTAAATTTCTGTATGCCATATCGGGATTTAATTCATTGTTTAAATTAGTTTGCTCCATGGAAAGATTGAGTGTAGTAGAGGCTTCTAGTCTGAATATGGTTGTAAGCTCCTCCAAAATTGTTCAATAAATTTGTCGAATTAGACCATAGATAGAAGGATGTTCCTAAAACTATTTATACTTTGACATAAAAAAAAATCAAAAATCAAAAATCAAAAAAAAAAAAATCAAAACTATCAAGCCCATGATTTGCAAGACTTCACAAGTTTAAGTTCTTAACACTTAACAGTGAAAATGTGAATCGAAGCTAGAAATAATAAGGAAGCATAATTTACAACTAACACTTAACTGGAAGTTGGTTGCTCAAGATCTTTGATTCATTTCATCTAACGTTTTAAAACATGAACTATTCAATAAACCATGTAATAGATAGTATTACAACTATGCTATAAAAATTGTGTATTCTATCCCATATTTGGATTAATTTAAGATTATGATGAGAGATTCACAAAATTTTATCAATTTTGTAATTTAACTAATTAGTCCAAATTTTACCCTTTTTTTTTCAACAAAAAACTTTTACTAACGTCTATTTCCTTAGTCTACAAATCAGGCCAAAATTTACCTTCTTTTTTATATCTTCCCAACAAAAAACTAATTAGTCCAGAAATCGATTGAGAAAGGGATAGACGTTATTGTTGCAGATGGAGGGGTTTTGGGTTTAGGGAATTGTAGAGGGGTTGAAGTTAGGATGAGGGCTTAGGGTTTAGGGAAAATCGCTAAAGTGAAGAAGGCGAATATATATAGAGACAGACAGACAAACAGATAGAGAGACAGAGTTCCATACCTAATATTTGGTTGGAGAGAATGCCTTACTATCTTGTCCATGGAAATCAATGGTAGTGCAGAGATTCAACAATGAAACCCAACAGAGGCTGGTAGTTGTTGCTGGAAATCAAGGGTTACACAGTGAACCTTACACAAATGGTGAGAGCAACAGAGAGGAATAGAAGAAAAGTGAGAGAAGAAAAAGAGAGTTGCTGAGGGAAGAGAGAGAAAGAGACGAAAGGGTTAACCGGTTGCCTAGGTTTCCATTTTCCCCAATTGAACAATTCAATGGTCCTGATCATTTTTTTCTAATCCAAGGGTTAATACTTAGGGTGCATATGGTGTACAACCTTAAGAGGGTTGCACACTTAAACAGCACCAGTCAATTTATACCAAACATAGACAGATGCATCGAATTCAAAACTTGTGATTTACCTAGATGAGATTGGTGATGACACTTGAGAGAATGCCCAACCAGACAATAACAAGTTCCACAGCAAAGGCAAAGTTGTTAGGCTAATAATAGAGTAGTTTTGGGAGGATAGAACACATACATTGAATGAAATTCAAATTTCAGTGGTCATTTGAACACTTTGTGAAAGAAGTTTCAACCCAAAAAAGTAGCATGGCGTAGAAATGTATAACATTAAGGCGCCAGGAATGAATAAGTCATCAAGAGGTACAAACTATAAAATAATTAGAGAAAAATACCTCAATGCCCTTGCAGCAGTAACCCAACTACCCTCACTAGTAGGCAAGAGACTAAGACAGACTCGATCAGCCACTACCTGCAATTCCACAAACATATGAATCTCAAAGAAACAAGAAAAAAAAAAAAAAAAAACCAAGTAACGACAACTTCAATAATTACAACATTATGTATGCCTTCAAAAAGTTCAACAATGGATACATAGAACCAAACCTACAAACCACCATTACAAACTGTCTCATCAAACATAATAAATAATTGTCTGATCCATACCAAATAAAGTATTTGTTGTATGTATCATCCCATGTAATGGTGGCTAATCCACTAGAAAGAAATGGCTCCCAATGGAGCATCCACTTCCTCCACCAAATGGAGTGGAACCAACAATGGAGCACCAAGTAAATGCTCACCAACTCCAACCACTAGAGAGTGGAAGGAGGTTGGTGATGGCCAATCAAAGCTCTTCATAAGGTGTATAAATAGAGGAAGAAGGGAGAGGAAGAAAGTGTGAGAAAACCAAGTGAGAGCAAGAACAACAAAGAGAGATGTGAGTTAGAGAAAACCGTCTCCCTCGGTGTGAGCGAGGGAGACGGGGGAATGGGTGAGTGAGAATAGTGTGAGTTTCTCCTCTGTAATATTTCTGTAATCTCTCCATAAATGGTATACGGTTACTCTCCCGTGGACGTAGGCATTATTGCCGAACCACGTTAAATATTGTGTCTCTTTCTGTGTGGGTGTGTGTTTTCTGGTTGTTATAATTTCTATAAGGTCTTGGGCGGGATCCCCGATCCCAACAAGTGGTATCAGAGCCTCGTCGGTGGCGTTTCGGAATAAAAACCCGTGCGTTTTTGAAACTGCCCAGAAATCGGATTGCTTGAAATCAGGTTTTGAGCATACCAGCAGCAAGGGTTCGACGAGAGGAGTCCAACCATGCAAAGAAGAACACCAGAGGAGACGGGACGCGCCCTCACGCACCGCCTGAAGAAGGCGCGTGAGGCCCACTTTCAGCCACGCGCCGCACGCGCGGCTGGAGGTTGAAGATGACCAAAGTTTTTATGAAATATATATTTTTCATCGCGTAATATGACACAAGGTCTGGCGCTGGCACAGTGGAGAAATGGTTTGTGTCTGTGGTCTGGGTTCGAAACCCCCTAGGTGCGTCTTACATATATTTTTTTTATGGAGGTAAAGCATGACGCAGTGGTGACGTCAGCCATGCCACGTGGCAGCCAGGTCAGCGCCACGTGGCAGTCCACCTCAACGCCACGCCAGCGAGCCACGTCATCAAGTCAACGCCACGTGGACAGACACGTCATCGACACGTGGCGTGCCACGTCATCTGCCAAGTCAGCAAGGGTTTACTGGTCAACCAGAGGCAGGGAGCGATCCAGTGCGACGCGGCAATGGTACAACCACAGGGGAGGATCCAGTGCTTCGCGGCTAAGGTGCAGCCACAGATCTGAGGCGTACAAAATGTTTTGGCTAGATTTAAGCCATTTGGAGTCCGTTTTTGGCGATCCAAAAGTGGTTTCCGACTATTTGAAGTATTCCGGACACATCCGTACGGTCAGATTTTAGAATTGAAGTTTCTATAAAAAGAAGGCAGATGAAAATGACAGACGGCGCAAGTGCGGCAGATGGAATGTTTTCTGTTGGAACACGGAATGTTCCTGATGTTTTAAAATTGCAATTTTGGCCCCTGTAGTTTGTGAAATTACAGTTTGGTCCCAGTGTTTGGAAAATTTGCAATTTTGCCCCAGTTTTGGAGAAAGTTTTCAGTGAGGTCCCCGGAAGTGCAGCGATGGTTGGTCCTAGCTAATCGGACCGTTCCGGACGCAACCGCAAGGTCAGAATGGTGAAATTCTGAACAATTTTTTAAAGATTGTTAAAACATGAGAGTTTGTCATCTTTAATAGTCAAAGGAAGGTTACCGGATATTGTGGAACGCTGCGGATTCACTGAAGAGGTTAGAATGGGCAGATTCTAACCAGATTGGACAACCAGATACAGATCGAGATAAATCATTGAAGACCAAAGGAGATCAGGCTTAATCAAATGGCAAATCAATGGAGATCAGGATTGGTCAAGGGCGATCAGAAGAATTGCACATGATTATCTCAAGATCAACAATGTCTAGGAAAGTTCTGTCAAAAAGACACTGTCTAAGGAGACTGGTTCTTAAGTGGGATCGATTGTGACCCCACCAGTCTTTCCTGGGAACTTTCCTAGTTGTTGATGTCATCGGAAGATCTGGTTCAATCAGAAGAAAAGTCCACTTCATCAGATAGATGATTGGCAACCAGTGCAGGCTCAGAGGAATGTTGTGGCAGTTGGAGCTACTGTCAAACATAATACAAGAAGTACTGGTAGTATGTGAACGCAGAAGGGCAACAGCTGCAGCAGTACACACATAAGGTGTAGGAGCACGTACCTACAATAGCACAGATGAGTACGCAGGAATGTCATACAAGGTGCAGATATACAACAGTGCAAGAGTGCGCAGCAGAATCGTACAAAGGTGCAGTGTGTCGGATTTTGGCCTGGCAGCATCAACTAGTTCACAGGAAAAGCTCCAGACAGAGAAATTGAAAGGGATAAGACGCTGCAGTGCGCACCCAATGAGAGGCAGATTTTTTCTTTGTCCTAAATCTGGTTCGTGGCAGTGAAGTCGCGACGGGCACCCAGAGAGTTTGGGTGGAGTCACCTCAACAAGGAAACGGTAAGCGAATGCAAGTACCTGGTGATAGAGGTGCGAGCCATACAAGATGATGTGTGGCGGTTGAAGACATTCCAAGTAGGAGGTGCAGATTCACTCTGGATGCTCAGTGGAATGGAGGCATATTTACAACGGTGTTTTATCATCCATGTGGGTGATGTGGGTGATTTATTTTGTTCACCCGGTTGAAGCCAATTGGAAGCCAATTGAAGACCTTTCAGAGTCAGTTGCAAAAGTTATCAGTTCATTTGGAGACTCTTGGGTTAGTTACAGAACTTCAGAGTTCATTGGGTTTTTTCTCTAGGGGATAGAGAGAACCAGCATTGGCAGAGTGTACTACGGAGATTTGGCATATGTAATAAGTCCAAATGGTAGTACTTTATTGGCATTGGCCTCTGTGGAGGCGTTGGAGATCCTTCATGGATCGTTGTTGGAAGACTCGCATCTGGTGAAGCCTTGGTTTCCGCATTTGTCGATTTGAAGAAGGTGTGACAATCTACTTCAGATCTTGGTGGAGTTTTTCCACATTTGTCGATTTGAAGAAGGTGTGAAAATCTACTTCAGATCTTGGTGGAGTTTTGGCATTTTTTGTTCAATGTCTATTGGAGGCATTGTTGTTGGCGGTCTTTCACGGATTATTGGCGACTTTCAGAGTCGTGGTTTATTGAGATTCATTATCACAGCTGGGATCTATGATCGTGTCTGATTAGATCCAAGGGTGTCTCCGGTTTGTGAGACTTGATGGTTTCTTCTTCTTGTGGATTTTCATTTTCGCAATCTGTTCCATATTCGAAGACATCAGCTATTGGTAGTCTGGGTGACGATTCAGGCTCCGGGTGTTTGCTTCTTTGGAAGCGGTTTGACCGTTGGTGTTCATTGAAGATTGGAAAACATTGCTACGGAGAAACGTGAAGATGGTGATTTTGTGAATCTCATGTGTTGGGATCCATCCCTTAAATCTGCCGTTGGATTTGGAGGGGATAGATCGTTTGCAAACTCGGTGGAGTCAGCGGGGACTGTTGGAGTTGTGCATTTACGGTGCACACGCCTTTTGGGCGATTTTTTGGCAGCTGTGAAGATGGTGCATCATCTTGTGTCTGCCGGTTGGAGTTGCAGTTGGAGGAATCTGGAGTTTGCTCAACACTTCAGAATTTTTGGCTCTTGGTATTTTGTAAGTTCATTTGAAGTTTGTTCCGATACTTTTGAACTGGTTAGAGCCTAACTGCGTCCACAGTCCAGTTTTGTTTGGTAGAGAACTTGCCTCAGTTCTCGGAGAATTTGTTTGGCTCTCTTGATTAATTCGAGCTGGAAGAGAGCAGTATTGTGTTCGATGGTTGATCGGACATGATGTTTTTGGTACCGCTTTCGAAGTTGCTTTGACGGAGAATTTGAAGCCTCTTTTGTTTAGTCTCCTCAGCATTGGTTCAAGCGGGTTGCTCACCATGCTTTGTTTGGAGTTGTCAAGGACAACTTGTTTGGCGCCTATGGAAATCGGAACTTGGCACTATGGTGGAGCTTGAGTTGCAGAAAATCGAAGAGCTAGCTCGATTGGTTCTACATGTTCTTTGCATTGGCTCAATGTGATTTTGAGCAATGGAATCTGCTGTGTTTTTGGGAAAAGCGCTTGTGTTTTTACAGCAGATGGCATTCAGTTTTTGACTGAATGGTTGGATACCTGGGTTATGGTATCGGTTTTGATTCTGTGGCAGCGAACGCACCTCTTAATGAAATAGAGTTGTTGCGGATCTCTCAGGCGAGCTCGAGCGCAGGAGGAGAGATGGAGCCATGATGAGCACTCAAGAATATGGGTGTGGGTACTATGCTAGGTGTTGCATAGTTGGTGACTTGTATAGATTTGTTGAAGTTGCTTTGGAAGAAAGAGCTACTGTCAACCATCATCTGGTAGTACAAGTGATAGATACGCAGGTAACGCGTATCGCTGAACTGGAGATCAGGGATTGCAAAAGGCATGAACAATAAGTGTGTGGAAACGCTGGGAAGTTGTTCAAGAGTGCAAAGGGCAAATGCTGATAGTTCAGGATAGTTCAAGGGAAACTCCGAGCAAAGAAAACCAGGAACGTTGACCAGACAAATGAAGAGTTTTTCTGTTGCTCCAGTTTTGGTCATGCAAAGAGATAAGGCATGACAGTCAAGGGCATCTCAGCAGGGGGTGCAGGACATCCAATCAGGGGGTGTCGGATATCTTGGTTACGCCAGTTCAAGCATAGCAGGTGAAAACATCCAAGACAGGAAGCGTGGAAGAGATCTGTGGGAGATAGGAGCAGAGGCTCTCTCCAAATCAGAGAGTGGTGTGAGTTGAGTTGAGGATGTAGGATTCCCTCCTCCTCTTATATCTCTGGTGTATTATCTCTAGCTTCAGGGGATGCAGCGTCTCAGTGAGGAGATGAAGATTCTATTGGTTTTTTGGGCGTGACAAGATTAGCAGCTGTGTGTAGTGGATAATCTCACATGGGTTGAGGGGGTGATTTGTTGTATGTATCATCCCATGTAATGGTGGCTAATCCACTAGAAAGAAATGGCTCCCAATGGAGCATCCACTTCCTCCACCAAATGGAGTGGAACCAACAATGGAGCACCAAGTAAATGCTCACCAACTCCAACCACTAGAGAGTGGAAGGAGGTTGGTGATGGCCAATCAAAGCTCTTCATAAGGTGTATAAATAGAGGAAGAAGGGAGAGGAAGAAAGTGTGAGAAAACCAAGTGAGAGCAAGAACAACAAAGAGAGATGTGAGTTAGAGAAAACCGTCTCCCTCGGTGTGAGCGAGGGAGACGGGGGAATGGGTGAGTGAGAATAGTGTGAGTTTCTCCTCTGTAATATTTCTGTAATCTCTCCATAAATGGTATACGGTTACTCTCCCGTGGACGTAGACATTATTGCCGAACCACGTTAAATATTGTCTCTTTCTGTGTGGGTGTGTGTTTTCTGGTTGTTATAATTTCTATAAGGTCTTGGGCGGGATCCCCGATCCCAACAAGCTAAAGCTCTAAAACAAGTTTACAAGATAACATTAAAAGGAGTAATTTTCTTAAGCGAAGCATTTTAGTCTTTTCAGTTTGTTTTGTTTTGTTTTGTTTTGTTTTGTTTCCTATTCAAACAAACCAGCCCAACAAAAATTTCAAGTCGAGGCTACAATTAAATAACAACTCAACCAAACAATTTACTAGTTCAAGAAATCATGACCAGGATAATACAATTTAAAAGAGAACAGAGCAGAATATAGACAAGTAAACCCAATAACATGACTTCTGACAATTTGAGTTACTTTACAATATAAATCAACTCATTAAACACTAAGTCAAACTTGGGGGTGAAAGTGTTATCCACTCATATGCTTACACCCCGTCAAAGTTGATGGGAGATATTCGATAGAGGATTGACATTGAAACTAGACCAAAACTATGTAAACTTTTGATTGTCACAATTGAAACAAAAAACAAGGTGAAACTTATGTCAAAGTAAAGGGGTGCAAAGTGCATGAAATTGTATTTCATAGAAGGTAAGGCCTATTCTAAGTTGTAGCTTTACAATGACATGGCATATAAAAGGCCCTTGGTTATTATTATTAGTAAGATAGATTCCAAGAGCATCTTGCCCTTTTTTCTATTAGTAAGGTTGTCAAAAGGTATTGACCAAGCCAAAACTTGAGTTTGATAGCAGGGGCACACATTAGCATGCCAACAACATATAAAGGCTTTTGTTGCTTGCTTAAAAAATAAAAAATTAAAAAAAAAATAATAATAATTCAACTCATTAAACACATAATCTAGAACATATGCATATATGTATGTATGTGTGTACATAGTGTGCAATTCATAAGTAAACTAGCATTTGATACACAAAAGATTTGTAGAATAGGATTGAACCAATAAAGGATTGAACTCTCCCAACCAATAAAGGATTGAACTCCCCACCTAGATTTGTAGTATCACAATCCTTTCAGATTTTTATCAACCCCTCCACTAGTGGGGTCCTGTTTATAAGGGGTCAGGCCAACACTTCGCACCTGTGCTCTACAAGGATTACACCACTAACTCATACTTGAAACCCTATATAAGCTGGCATCTTTATCTAAAGAATTTGAATTGACCACTAGCAGCAAATAGTTAGTAATAGACAACCTCATCATCTTTATCAAGAGGAAATAATCTATTCTTTTTTCCCTGAGTCAAGACTTAATTCATACTCTTGACACTACCTATATCACCACCTTTCATGCCTTTGACAGCCACATTATTATCTTCCAATTGTTTTCTAGAACATTCATTTGACCAGATGACTGATGGTCTAAAAATCTTAGTAGTGTTAGGAGGAAAAGCAACCAACTTAATGTATCCTCATTCTTGTTTAGTACATGATCCTTATTCAGTTTACAACAAAGATCTTTCCTAGCTGGTCCAGTTTTGGTACTTGGAAGTGTTTACGGCCATGATTTTAGCAAAATGCAGCCCTTGCACTATTGACCATACTTATTTTGGCTACATTTACGTTGTCCCTTTCTATGAAAAATTATACTATATGTTCCAAGGACAAGCTATTAAGTCAAGACAGTGCTTAACCATCTTTGAATCAGTAAAACTTTTAACAAGCAATTCATCCTTGTTTTTTCTATTAACTGGAGTACATACATGATTCTAATTTATTCATATTGAAAAACAATCCAGTATATTAGTCACAGATTGAGATATAAACCACGAAACATATTACAATGGAGAACTCAGTTTAGTGGCCTTCTGAAGTTGTCTAGTCAAATAATGAGGTAAGGAAGCAGGAGTATGATTGGAAAGCAACTAGTAATAGGCGCAGAGATATAAAAATATAAGCAATGAATTCATGAAAGACTTTGGAGCATGAAGTTCAATGTACAATGGGGTTCAGGAGAAGTATGCATTATCCAACATGGCATGACATAGAAGGAGCAAGAATTGTAGTGCAATGCTTTGCGATGGTAACCAAGGATGGATTCTTTGTAGTGCTGTTGTTCAGGTGAACTCAAAAAACTAGGGTAGATTTAAACTGTTAGTATAATAATAATAATAATCATTATTGTTATTATTTTTTTACTTTCGATATTTTTATATCATTTTGATGTAGTTTCAGTCTTGATGTGGGATCACCATATCCACTTAAGTTGTCACATGCTAGACACTTAACAGCCTAAGTGACGAAAGTAACTTTAGGCCCTTAGATTACATGAAATGATGAGCATAAACTCAAGAGGAACGACAACAATGGGCTTAAGATCTTTAGAGATTTTTTCTTCATGTACTTTGTCTTGCCTTTTTTAATTTTGTTCATTCAAATTGAAGAAACCCTATGATTGATGCCCATCTTGTCTCCTGTTTTCCCTTTGTTGTGGTTGTTTGAACACTACGAAGTATTCTTCAAACAATTTGCTTTCCCTTGGCTAACTAAGGGGTGGTTTGGGATTATCTAAATAAATGCACTTTTTGACTTTTTATGAAATATGGGTTGGGTATGGGTTGGGTTTGAAGTGATGTGGTAGACAGGTGATGTGACTTAAATAAGATGATATGACTTAAATAGGATAGTGATTTTTTGGCTTTTTTATGTTATGACAAACAAGGCCTAAATTCCACCCGGCAACAAAAGTGAAACATATTGATTATATTTATCTATATCATAAGCTCTCCCTCTTCAAATTATTGCCTAACATTCTTCCTTGTTCAAAACTTTGGTTTCCTTATGCTTAGGGTATTTGTCCTTATTTTGTTTGCAATAAAGGTGAAATACACTGATATTTATCTATATCACAAGTTCTCCCTGTTCAAATCATTTCCTAGCATTCTTTCTCAATCAAGTCTTTTGTTTCCTTCTGCTTAGAGTGTTTGTCCTTATTTTGTTTACGCACATATATCATTTATCACATACTAAGATAATACTAAGAATGAATGACTAACTAGGCCCAAAAGGGAAGCAAATTCGAGGATGCCCATTTAACATAATCTCACAAGGGAAAGAGCAATGGTACCTATACTCTTTGTTATTGATCCCATAGAAGACAGGCTTCCTCTGCAACTTTGATGTATTGCTTGCAAGCAACGAGCTCTCATTATTAACAATGGAGTGCAAATGCAGGTTTTGGAAGCTACCGCACCCACTGCTACTCCCAGTAGCACCGTGTGATACCACAGTTGACAATGACTGAGAGGTAGATTGAGATTCCACAGGCTTTCTTGAACGGTTGCGGCCTCAGTTCATGTGCCGCTCACAGTATTTGGAGTCCATATATGCATCTTTAGAGCACCTCCACTTCTTTCCATCCGTCCTCCGGCACCTACCTGGCTCCGGGTCTATTTTCTTCCCATAATAGGAACAATAGCCTACTGCAAATGAAGAGCTAAGTTTAGCCCCCAGAGTTAAGCCACAACATAGAATGAATCAATCCATCACAAAGATTCATCGCTAAAATAAAATTAAAAAATAAACTAGTTGATCAGTTCCAATAATGAAACTATATTTCCAATAATTAAAGACCCTTTACATATTAAACATACAAAATAAAGGGTTCATCATACGATTGCTAAACAGAAGGCAAAAATTGTTATTCATAATAGATGCAAGCAACAGATTACCCACGTAATGGAAAAGTAAAATTCTTGAATATTTTCATGCTCAGATTACAAAATTGATTATGTCATGGAAATGAAATCAGCATTGAACATCATACAAGTCGAATACCACGAATGCTGTTCAGAATTCTAAAAGATAAAGCAAGCATACCAAGAAACTTAATTTAAGAAAAGAAAATAAAAGAGAGAGAGAGAGAAAGAGAATCTCAAAGCAAAAAAGCAGATCAAAGGAGTGCTGGTGGGAGGCATAATCAGAAATAATCAGAGGGAGGCATACCTTGTTGATTGCTCTTCAAAAAAAAATTCCTTCGTTTTCTTACAAACCAAACATAGGCTCACTGGGTTAGATTAGAGTTTTAAACCGAACAGCCACTTAGAATCTGCAGTCAGTCGAACTAGAGGAAGACAGATGAATGAGTGCAGTAGACAGAGAAGAGAGAGAGGAGCAGGGGAAGAGATCACTCGAAGAGCATCTCCAACCATGCTCTCTAAAATGCCTCATCAAAGTACACAAAAAACTACCTTCTTTATTTTGCCTAACTAGTTTAGCTAGTGTACACTCCAACCATACTCTTTATTTTAGCTAACCAATCAAACTAACTTAACTAATTTTTAAAAGAAAACTATTATAAATATTAATAAATAAATAATCTTTTTATGACATGTTCATTGACATAAATAAATAAATAAATAAAATTAATAAATCCCGAACTTATTTTTAGAAAAAAAAAATTATAATCATTGATATAAAAAAAATTGTGCTCATTGACAGCAAGTCATACTGAGAAGCAAACATGTAAAACATAGAGGTGGAACTAACATTTTATAATTTACAGATTCAGCAATATTTTCACTAACTTGATACTTAAATTGAGGAGATTTTTAATTTAGCAATTTTTTGTTTACCAATATGAAACTCGTTTTATTGCTTTCTTGAGTAAACAAAAAAAAAAACACACACACACACATACATACACAGAGTGAGAGAGAATCACATAAAATTTCACCTTTTGAAAACAGGATTAGCAGCAATTTGTAAACAATGCAAAACCAAGACAATACCCATATCAAGAAGAGTGAGAATGGGTAAAATACACAACATGATTAGAGAGCATAAAGTAGTTTGAGGAAAATAATATGTACTTTTCAACAGCTAAAAGTACTTCCTTCTTCTCAATCTTTCCATCAACACCAGTAGCCAGATCTAATGCTCCAGACTTGGCCATCTTCCAACCAAATAAAAAACAGAAAATGTAACAAAGAAAAAAAAAATTAAAATCACAAATAGAACTGAACCCATTTGAACAATTAATTATAAATTGATAAAAAAAAAATGCAGTAATAATTTGATTTGATTCCCACAATTAGTAAAAAAGAATCAGATTAGTTGTTCTTGAAGGAATTGAACGTGTACAATATATTGATCTAATCTTTTTGTTCTTACTTAGCTCCAGAGTAGCCACTATGGCCCCAAATGTAACAGAACAACTAAAAAAAAATTTAATTGATAGTTTTGAAACACTCAAATGCAATGTATGCATCCCCAAGAATGAACCTGCTTACCCAAACACATAAAAATTAACTTGTAAACAAGTCCAAAATTTCAGAAAAGGCCAAATTGAGACAGAAAAAAGGGCAGTGAATGAAAACAGTGGGGAAAAAAAAAAGGACTAGTTTATAACATACACAATTCCTCTGGTAATGAAATCTCCAAGCATCCTTGATCCCTATGAATGAGTGCCCACCAAATTCATAGACAACCAAACAAAGTCGACATGTACAAATGAATGACAACAATAATTTCGCATTTTGTATCAAGAAGAAAAAGATAAAAAAAAAAAAAAAACACATAAGCCAAAAAATAACTACACCAACGATTTGATGGATTCAAAGACTGCAATTCAATGAAAATTTATCAGAATTAATTCATGGAAAAAGAAAACAAACAAAATAGAAAGAAAAAATTAAGGGTATGACATGTGTTCTGCCAAAGATATTCAATTAGAATACCGTGGAGAATAGAGACAAAGCACCCATGATCAACAAGGGAAAAGAAATGAATTAGGAAGTGTATGTATAATTAACATGATTTACAAAAATTGGAAGCCCTAAAACATGTATAGATTCTTGGGTGGAATTGTGGGGTCAATTCTTTGAGGCAATTTATCGAACATGTAGAGGACATTGGAGAAAACCCTCTACACATTGAAAAACCTATCATCAAGCAATCTATAAAAGCAAATACAACAAAATATAAAAGTGAATCACAATCTACCAAGCACATTGCATAAACACTGAATATAAAACCCAAAACCCAATTTTTTATCCAAAAACATGTATCAAATGCAGCTTTAAATATACAAAAATAGCATGAAAACACAGACCAATAAACAAAAATCATCAACGGTTTATACCCAGTGGCTGTCATCAATTTCCCAATGAACAATTTCAGTACACAAACCCAATTTTTGCAAATGGATTGCCCTAAATCATGTATTCGTTTGCAGATAGATGATGGGGAAGAACAGGGAAGTGGAGAAAGAGAAAGAGAAAGAGAGCCATACCTGTGATCATCAATGGGCTGGAACAGAGATAGAACAAGCAGCGATGGAGGCCAACACAATGGCGGGAAGAGTGCTTTGCCTAGCAAAGGACGCTGGCTACATGTGGAGAGCCAAAACAAGAATTGGCAAAATGCCTCCTCAGTTGCAGAGCGCGTTGGAGCTTCGAAATCCAACTTCAATAGGCAAAATGCCTAATACTCCCCTTCTAGCTCCTGCGTTGGAGATGCTCGAAGGAGGGAATAGCAGAGGGAGAGGGAGGGAGAGAAACGAAAGAGTAAAAGTGGAGAGAGAATACCCTGTGAAAGAGAAGAGAGATGGTCAACCGGTTGCTCTCCGGTGGTCCAATTTTCCAAAATTAAAGAATTCAACGGTCAGGATGTATTTGTGTAATCCAATGGCCAATAATAAAGGTGCATATGGTGTGCAACCCTTTCGGGGGGTGCATACCGCAACAGAACCCAACTTTAAAACATCAACTTTCAAATTGAAAAAAAATTTAAAAAAAAATTATGTGCAAGTTTTTTTTTTTGAAATAATTGAAAAAACAAAATTATTATTTTTTTTTTTGGTACAAAACGTAAAATTTTGTGTTTATAAAGGAGCATGATGATGGAACATTGATGTGCAAAACTGGAGAAAAAAAACCTTTAAAAATTAAAAAAAAAAATGATAATGTTCTCAGTTTTAAAATTAGAAAAAACTAATAATGTTCTCGGTTTTACTAGATAGTTGAATTACACCAATAAGTAAAATGATAAAAACGTTTAATCTCATACTTTGTTTTTTTTTTTTTTTTCCATTAGTTAGTGAAACAATTATCTCGAACATTACTATACGAAATTGATAATGTTCTTAATTTTAAAAATTGAAAAAAAACTCATAATATTATCAATTTTACTAAATAGGACTTATTGATTCAAAAATCTTAAATAAGACTTGAGTTACCATAACATTTTAAATAGAACTTTTAGGTTATTAGCTCTTTAAAAATTGACTATTTTAATTATTTTTTAATTTTTTAGAAAAAAATAACCATAAAAATATTGAAAAATTTTAACTTTTTTTTGTAATGACTTTTTTACTATTTTAAATTATTTCCAAATCAACCTAAAGATTACAAAATCTTAATTGCAAAATTGAGATTGACTAGAAAAACATTACATGTATATTGATAAGCAAAATGACATATGGTGTTGTTATCAAGGCGCATGACTACCAATTCCTCGTTTTGGCTTGTCAATGTCAAGAATTTTATATGGACAATCAGCATGGCAGTGATGGCACATACCACAACAATATCACTCTATAAAAATGCATTTCAGAAAGGTATGTTAGTATTTGAAATATTGATATTGAAGGGGCTAAATATGAAATGGGTCAGATTCAAGTCTTGAGCCGGCCCAATCTATTAGACTCAAGACTTGAGAGGTAGGATAAACAAGTGAGCCAGTCAGATCAACCCAATAACATCGTCAACGATCCACCCAAGTCCTCAAGTACTTGGGCCCAGCCTGTGGTGGAAAGGTCAGTCCAGCCACGATGCTGGGCTGGGCCGAGCCGAGACGAGCCGCAGGACCTAACCCTTGGACCAAACCCAAAAGAGGCTGAGCCCACACAAAGATATCATATTGGGCCAGCCTCTCTTTTTACAAGCAAACTCATAGAAGGCCGAGCTGAGGCATGGCGGGACCGAGCTAAAGGGACCTGATAGAGAAACGTGGAAGCTGTGAATGCATGCACATGGAGGATACCACCTCAGTTGGTCCCCTCCCCCTAGAATCATGGAAACAGTTGATAAAAGGAATGTAATCTGTTACAGGCATGGTTACAATGAGAATATACACCCATGGTCAGCTACCATATGGTCCTCCACCTTGGGCAATGCTAAAAGAAAACTTGATAGCACCAGAGCTCCATGAAACCATTTTGGGCAACAAGCAAAGAGTTCTATATAAACTACATTGACTTCACATTGAAGGTAACTGATCTAAGCTGAACCATACTCACTAAAACATAGCTCTCTACACCTAGAGAGGGCCTCTCATTTTCTTCGATTACTTACTCCCACACCGGAGGGGTTATTCGGCCAACCCCGGCCGGGCAGCTCTAACGGGGCTTATTGTTGTAGGGTCTCGATTCCCAGATAGTCCAGTCAAGTGCGGGGTTCTGATCCATAGTCATGTAGTGCGGTAACCGGTACACACAATTGGTGCGGTGAACATGGACGGCTTTGTCTCCGAGTTCTGCGCTTGATTCCGGCCATGGGGATTGAGGAGATCCCACCTTCGGCACAGACTCCACAAACGGAGAAGACAAAGGATAAAGGCTTGGCACTCCCAACAGCCCTAAAAGAACAAACCGGAAACAATAACCGAACTCCCGAATCTATTGAGCATCGATTGCCCTTCACAGGAGGTTCTTCTCATCATTTTCTTCTAGAAAAGGATTACAAGGATCGAATCATAGACTCCATGGGAATGGAGATACAAGAGCTGAAAGCGCAACTCAAAAGGGTGATGGGTGACCCGAAGGAGAAGATGACTGATGCAGAGCCCTCTCGTCTGCGACAAAAAAGCCCATCCCGAGAACCACCAGTGAAGAAAGTTCCTAGAAATGAGTCTGGGCAGCAAAGCCAGCCAATCCCAGTACAAAGTGAGGTGGCGAACAGCCACACTCGTGGCTCACGTCAGAAAAGGGCTAAGAGGCAGAAGACAGCTAGCCGGCAGACAGAGTACCCTCCTCAAGATCTTCATACTTGGCGGCGAGATCACCTTGACCGTACCATCCACTAGAGAGAGCACCGAGCGTTGGATAGGGTCGCCTCCTCCACATTCTCCTTGGAGATTGAGGCCATGAGACCTCCCAAGAAATTTACTCCACCAAAGTTCACGTCATACGATAGAAAGTCAGACCCATTGACGCACATCAGCCATTATCGGCAGATGATGTCCCTATGGAACTGAGACAACGCACTGATGTGCAAAGCCTTCCCGTCCAGCTTGGGGGAATCCAGACTTCGATGGTTCGATCGTCTCCCCGCTGGATCGATTTACGACTGGAAGCAGCTCTCCGAAGAGTTCTTGGCCAGGTTTGTCTCCAACACTAAGATCCCGAAAGAGCCGGATACACTGTTCGGTCTCCGAAAGAAACAGGAAGAAATACTGCGCAATTATGCTAGAAGGTATTGGGAGGAGTATAATGACCTAGAGGAAAACGTTTGCAGCAAACAAATGGTGGTGATGTCTTTTAAACACGGTTTGCGCCCAGAAAGTAAGCTGAGACAATCGCTTACCAAGCGCTCGGCCACAACACTGAAAGATTTGCGTGCCAGGATTAAGCAGTACGCTCGCCTCGAAGATGATCAGATCCCCATCGAGGTAGCATCAACCGATTAAACAGCTTGGCACAAAAAGAGAGTGGACCGAGGGGAACACGGAGGACTCACAATGAATGAAGTAGACAAGTCCAAATCCCACAAAGCAGTTGTGACCGTATTCAAGGAACCAATCTATCATATTTTGGAAAAGATCAAGAGAGAGCCATTCTTTATTTGGCTGCCAAAAATGTTGGGAGATCCAGCTCGGCGCAATCAGAAGCTCAGATGCACCTATCACCAAGACAAGGGGCATATGACTTAGAATTGCAGAGTATTGAAGCAACACTTGGAAGACTTGGTAGCCGCTGAACACATTCGAGACTACATTGATCAGGATAAAATGGTGGCCGAACAGAAAAACCCTCTACTAGAACAGAACATTGAGCATCCTCCTCGGTTAGTAATAAATGTAATCTATGGAACAACTAGCCACGAGCATGAACAGGCACTTCAAGAAGAAATTGCCAAAGCTGAGCAGATTTAGCAGGTCATGTCAATAGGGCTCGCGCCAAAAAAGGTACGCACAGTACCAAGCCCCCTTGTGCACTGTTTCATTTACTAGAAAGGATTTAGAAGGCATTCAACACCCACATACTGACGCACTAATTATAACTATGGGAATTGGGAAACGATTTGACGTAAAACGAGTCCTGGTAGATCAGGGCAGTGCAGCAAATATATTGTATTACGACTTGTTCAGGAAGCTTGGTTTCTCTGAGTAGCACCTCACCCCGGTGGCAGCTCCATTGGTCGGCTTCAATTCACAGCCTGAATGGCCACTTGGCAAGATAGTGTTGCCAGTTGTGGCTGGGATAAAGACCCTGCAGATAGAATTTCTAGTTATTAATACACCTTCTCCTTAAAGGGGTAAGCGACGTATCAGTCTCGGTATCAGAATCCAGAAGAGATACAGCGAGCCTTGCTTTCTTTGGGATGGTGGAACGATAAGTCGCCTAGTAATCCAATAGCTCGGGTGTGTGGACCTCTTCTTGTACCTCAAAATAGCCTTGATGGCCTCGGTATTCTCTTGGTTCGGCTTGCGCTGAAAATGGGAAGCCTCTGCAGAAAAGAACAACAACATTAGAACAACATTCAAAACAAGGCAGAAAACACAGAAATACTAGAAGGAAGCACTCAAACTTGGGTAGCCATCCTTTTGGGGCATCTGTTCAGATTGGAACTCAGTCCCAGTAGGAAACTCTTAATTACCATCGACTTGCAGAAAATCATCATTGCGTTTGTCCGAATAAGGTAAGCCAGTTACAAGATGGCAATCGACCGAACGAATGCGGAGATAGTAAATGCTATGATCCTTGTTGTATGAAAGGGTGTAACAACCCAAAATGTCCCAGATGTCCAGATTTAAACCCAACCGGCTGTTAAGAGCGGAGACGCCGCAGATGACTCGGAACAGATTAACAGACACCTGCATAGGGGTAAGCTGAACTTGGTACAAGAATCGGCGCACCAAAGGATCAAGGGGAAAACGGACCCCTCCTTCGACAATGGCTGTAACTGGGAAAGCAATAGCACTCTTAGTGTCCATTAGCGCTTAGCGTCAACCTTCGCCAGCGAAAGGGTCACATCGTCAGGGATACCGCAGTCTCGACGAAACATGGCCATAGCCTCAGGAGTATCAACTAATGAGCGAAACTTCCCCATTAAACAGACCTAATGGGACGAAGACAAAACTTAGACTAGGTAGAAAATAAAACTAGATGCTGGAGACAATGGCGCAAGGCCCAAGAGGGCGATCAAGACAGAAAAAGATAAGAAAAGAAGAATCTCAGGGGAACTTACAGAGATTGGAACAGCAATGACAAGCATACGGTGCTGAAACGAGAATGGCAGCGGAACGTCTGGACAGAGCACCGACAAGACCAACTTAGAGGAATGGAAAGGGTTTTGGACTCTCTAAAATTTTGAAAACAGACGAAGGGATTTGGATTGATAAATCTAAGGCATTTATTGCACCAGTCGGCGTGAAGGTACATAAATCACGACCATCAGTATGGAATCGGTGCACTATCTCTGTGCACTAGTTTCATGCCGCCCATGTGTCGCTATGAAAGGACATATGCAGGGGGTGTGCGTTATGTTTGAATCGTCACCAAGGTCGAACTGGGGTGGATTCGAAGCGACGCGACGCTTGGAGTACAGAGCAATAGCTCCCCTCAAGGGGAACCTTAGCACGAGCTAGGGGGCAAATGAAGGGGCTAAATATGAAATAGGTCGGATCCAACCCTTGGGCTGGTCCAATCCACTAGACTCAAGACCTGAGAGGCAGGATAAGCAAGTGGGCCAGTCAGATCAGCCTAATAACATCGTCGACGATCCACCCAAGTCTTCAAGCACTTGGGCCCAGCCTATGGTAGAAAGGTCAGTCTAGCCACAATGCTGGGCTGGGCCGAGCTGCAGGACCTGACCCTTGGACCGAACCCAAAAGAGGCCGAGCCCACACAAAGATATCATACTGGGCCGGCCTCTCTCTCTACAAGCAAACTCATAGAGGGTCGAGCTGAGGCATGATGGGACCGAGCTAAAAGGGACTTGTTAGAGAAACATGGAAGCTGTGAATACATGCATATGGAGGATACCACCTCAGCTGGTCCCCTCCCCATAGAATCACGGAAACAGTTGATAGAAGGAATGTGATCTGTTATAAGCATGGTTACAATGAGAATATACACCCTTGGTCAGCTACCAGATGGTCCCCCACCTTGCGCAATGCTAAAAGGAAACTTGGCAGCACCAGAGCTCCATGAAACCATCTTGGGCAACAAGCAAAGCGTTCTATACAAACTACACTGACTTCACATTGAAGGTAACTAATCTAAGCTAAACCATACTTACTAAAACATAGCTCTCTACACCTAGAGAGGGCCTCTCATCTTCTCTGATTACTTATTCCCACACCGGAGGGGTTATCCGACCAACCCCGGCCGGGCAGCTCTAACGGTGCTTATTGTTGCAGGGTCTCGATTCCAGATAGTCCAGTCAAGTGCGGGGCTCCGATCCACAATCATCTAGTGTGGTAACCGGTATGCACAGATATCTACCTTGATTTTTGTATGTTTGGAATCCTTATAATACCTTCATCATTTTCCTATCCTATCTACTCTTATTCTTCTTTCTTTGTAACTAAATCAATGGCCGAAACTACTACTACTACAACACCACCTATACACAACACACACACAAATTTCTTTGGACAAGAACAACTTAATAATTTATCTTCCTATCATTCCATTTTTGCTTTTATTGTTCCACCGACCCTCAACTTTATCGAGCTTAAGTACCAACAAATGGAAATATATCCATTTGAAACTCAACCCAAATCCATGGTTATTGCCGTTGCTAGTTTGCTTTTGTATTGCTTTGCCTACGACGCTGAACTGAGATCTTCTGCAAGCCACTGCTGGCAAACTTACCAATTTCTTGCTCGATGCGGTGTGGTAGTGTTTGGTTGGCACATAGTTCTAAATCGCGGTATCGGGTAACGTAACGGTATCGATCGTGGAGTATCGGTATCGATAGTATCGGTGGGTACGTATTGGAATCGAGTGTCGCGGCCGTGAAATTTTAAAAAACATTAGCAATGCCTCTAAAACTCAATTTTATGCATTTTTTCTTACTCTTTTAGCCTTAATTTGTCACATTTTAATCAAAATTTTGATATGTAGGAACATTTTTGACTCATTTTCAACTAAATGATATGTATTTATTTTAGTCTCAATTATAACTTTCAATTATCTACAATAACAGTTTTCAATTGACAAATATTGTAATTCTAATTTAGTTAGTAACAATAATACATTTAAAATAAAAATAAAAATCTGATTAGAATAAACCTCTTAAAAATAAAATAAAATAAAATAATCTAAATCTTAAGCATTTACACCAAAGCAAAACACAAATAAAAAAAATTTAAAAAAAAAAAAACATAGTACAAAAACACAGCACCAAAAAAAAAAAAAAAAAACAATAACAAACCTTTCTATTAATCCAAGCTTTTGACAGATTTGATTTGAATATTTATTTTTCTTGTTTTTTTTTTCCCCTACTCTGCTCAATAGAAATATATATATATATATAAAAACAATGGTGTAGTGTAGGTGTATAAACAAATAAATAGAAGGAAAAAAAAAAAAAAAAAAACCCTAAACATTTAGCACAGCAACTAAAACGGAGCATAGCAGCACCAGGTTCACCAAAAACAGAGCATATCACAACAACTCACCAAAAATAGAGCATAAGCACAAATTATAACTTGCAACTTAGGGACAAACCTTGTTTGAAGAAGCTTGAAGATCGAAGTGAACTCCACAACCCAAAGAAGCTTAGATCTTGCAGGTTTTCTGCGCTAATTTTCATCTGTACCGGCGACAACCAACGTGTATCGGACTGTATCGCCGTATGTATCGGATTCAGGTCGCCACGTATCGGGACTCAGATGCTACGGCTGCGAATTTCATTCTTACCGTTATACCGGTCCATATCCGAATCAGTACTTCAATTTTTCAGTACAAATCGGCCAGTACGGATATTTAGATCCATTAACTAGCTGTGGTGTCTCTGGCTTCAATTCTTTTGCCAAACTCACTTGGTCCTCTTCTTTACTCTCTCTTCGTATTGTTTTCTTCAGGTGAGTTGTTGAGCCGCCGACTTTAGATGCTGTGGAAGTGGGTGCATCAGATAATAATGGGCAGAGTTCCATTGATGCTTCCGAGTCGGCTCACAACTCATTCTTTTTCCAACACAGGAGCTACACCTCGGCCTCGTGTTAAGTTAAAGAAATTAAAACAAGTGAGATCTTGATCAGCATCAGCAATCAATGGTTCCTTTTTGTGTGTTAAAAAATAACGTGTTGTATGATTATGGTGTAGTGTGGCTACATATATACCTCGAGTGTTTTCTTTGCTTCTTCTTCTTTCTTTTTTTATTTTTTTTAATCATGTGTAGCCGCCAATGTTGTTTTATAAAAGGGTAAATTACATTGACATCCTGAGTTTTTGTTTAATACAAATCTTCTCACGTTTGAAAAATTGTATTCACGTCCCTTGAATTTTGCAATCTCATTATAAATTATCCTCTAGATTGTTGATGTTATACCTTAAAATTTTCTAAATGACCATTTTGTCATTTTTTCTACCATTTATTTTTCATATGATTATGACTACATTTTAAAACTTTCCATCATTAAATTCTACCTGAACATATTCTTATTAAGTGATGATATACAAACATAAATTTTATATAAAATTTTCAAATACAATGATATAACTTAATGGTGACCTTTCACTTTAAATCAAAACATCCATAAATATGATTTATACTTACGACAACATTACTATCACAACATTTTTATGATATTTTTTGGACAGTATAAATTTTTATATATGAATAAAATTTTTTATTTTTATTTTCACCATAAAGTTTTTTCTCGTCTATTCACCCACATTTATTACAGTATTACCAAACACTGTCATTCACATTTATTACAATATTACTGACCTTTTATATTTTTGTATTTGGCGAATTTAAAAATATCATAAAATATTATACTTATTAAGTATATCTAGATTAAATGCATCTAAAAAAAAAAAATGCTTAAAATATTAAAAAAAAATTCAGTAAAAATAAAAAAATACAAAAAATACAAAAAATTAATTTTTTGTGTGAGTTAAACTAAAGAAGATGATTGTTATTTCTCTTAAAATGACACAAACAAAATATCAGTATTATTTTATATGTATAAAGATTAAGAGACAAATATATCATTTTAATTTAATAAAAAAATAAATGTAATTTTTCAAATATAAAAAATTTTATATTGAACGAAAACCTCATGGAGAACCTTGTTAAAGAGACCCTTGTTAATTCCTTCATCAATTTGAAACATTCCTTCGTCAATACTCAATCTTGTTTCGTCACAACAATTTGATACCAGCCAGAAAAATTACTAGAAAATATATTTAAGATAAAATATTAGATTTATTTTTCAAATGTAGTGATGTGGCAATTAATTAAGATATTAAAGGTAACTCTCTCTTTCTCTCTTTTATATCTTATCTAATTATCAACCAATCATATTACTTACACATCATTGACTTTATAAAATGGGTCTAAAAAGTAAGTTTGAATATTATCTTTTAAATAAATTATGTAAAATACATTTATTTTGAATGTGGTTGTTGTCACACCAAATTTAAAATTTAAAATTTATATTACAAATTTTATTTTCCATTTTCAATAACTTATGACACTATTTTTCCGAGGACTTAGTTTTCATTTTTTTAATTTTTTTTAAAATTATTTTTTATGATTAGATTTGGATTTTATAATGGGAATATTACATATCAGTATAATGTCAGAAAAATAATTACAAATTAATAAAAAAATTTATCAATATTAATAATTAAAATTATAATTTTTTCAATGATTCTTTAATTAATTTTTTTTTCCCCTGACATTACAATGTAGTGTAATTTTCCCTTCTATAATTCCACGAATATTATAACGATCCCGGTTTTCCCTTCATTATTTATTGTATTCCGGACTTGGGTTCTGTCATGGTTGTTGTTGTCTTTATCTTGTTTCCGTCCTTTAAATTCTTTGTATTTGAGTTTTTGGATGTGTTGGGCAGGTTTGAAACAGGTTAGATGTGATTTGAAATAAATAGTTGCTACCTAGATTTTGGTTTCTTCGCTCAAGTGAGCTTTGGGTTTTAGTTTCTTCGCTCGAGCCAGGGTTCTTTCGTTCGGGCGAGCACTCTTGCGCTCGAGCATGCGTTTGCGTCTCTTTTTGACCTGAAGGTTGTGTTTCTTCGCTCAAGCGAGCGAGGACTATGTTTTGAGTTTCTTCGCTCGAGCGAGCACTCTTGCGCTCGAGCGTGCTTCTAGGTTGTAGACCTGAAGCTTCGCATTGTTCGCTCGAGCGACACTTCTTGTGCTCGAGCAAGGTTCTGTTGTGTCTGGTCGCTCAAGCGACCATTTCTTCGCTTGAGCGAGTCTTGAGTATATCAGTTTGCAGCAGTGTGTTTTTACATACTTTTTCACTCTTTTCTTCCTCCAAAACCCTAGATCGGCTATTTCTCTCTCTACCTACACCTTCTCTCTATAAATACACCTAGTTCTAGTGACCTTCTACCTTAGTCTCTTTGTAAGAAAGGTAGAGCTTGGTGTGGGATTCACTTTGATCTGAAAAAGCTTGTGTTTGGAGCACTTTCAAGTTTCTCCATCTTCTCCTTTGGGCTTCTAACTTTGAGGTAGGGATAATTTACACCTACTTATGGGTTTTAACATAAATTTTAGTCATTTTGTATAAATGGTGAAATATGAAAATTTTGGGAAAGTTAGGGTTTGATTTTGAAAAAAAATAAAAATGGGGTTTTCAATTGTTGAGCTCCATGTATATCTGAGACATTGGAAAATGGGATTATTGGTGTAACATTGAGGAAATTGAGCCTTAGGGCTAAAGTAGAGAAAATAGGGAAAATGCCCTAATGTTGTTTAAATAATTAATTTGTATAATTAATTTGGGGAGACATGAAATTGAGTTGAAAATCATGAAATTGAGAAGTTATGAGGATGAATGGTGTAGTTGGATTGATTAATCACTCACCTATGAAATTGTTGATAGTTTATCTGTTTGATAAATTTATTATCTGTTTAGAAATAATTATTTTGGACTATCGGTGGAGGATAGTTTTGATTGTTGTAGACACTATATGTTGATTAGGGAAAACTGAAACTAATCAAATGAGTTATGTCATTGAATATGACGGTTGAATTAACACATTGAATATGTGCCTGGATTGATCATTGTATATGATAAAACGTTTAAATACATTACATATGTATCTTGTTTGGGAGGAGATACGGAATGTACTCTCAAACCTGTTTGGGAGGAGATAGGGGATGGACTCCATTAATAATTAAGTTGGCCGGAGTGTCCAGGGTGAAAGTCCTGAAATCTTAATTACGTTTGCATAATGTAGATGAGTTGAAATATTGAAGTGGTAATAATATGAGTTGTAGTCTCATTATAACTTGATTATGATTGAAGTGTTGATAGTATGAGTTGTAATCTCATTTTGAACTGTTCGGTTAAACAATGAACCATATCTATGAATTGAATTGGATAATGAAACGGAAAGGGATTGAAATATGATTGTTACTATGGAATGGTTATAGAGGAGATGTACGTTGAATTATATGAGTTAAACATTTATCAAATGCTACTGTTTTAGTTAGTTCTCATATTATGTTTAGCGTATCTCTACTGGGCTTTGACTCACCCTATATGGGACATCATTTTCAGGTACAGGTGATATGCCGCCTCCAAGGATGTAGCTTGGGAGGTTTAGAAGCTGAAGGCTTATTTTTGTGTAGTTATCTTTTGTATTACATGTAATTCAAGCCTAGGGCTTAATCTGTTAAGAGTTAGAACTCACTTTGTTGAAACCAAGTGTTAACTTGGAAAGTTTGTAAGCCCGTAGGGCATTTACTTTTGTTGTCAACATGTAATACTTTGTGTAAAGAATACTCTGATGTTTGGAATATAATGCTTCTTTTTTGTTTTATGGATCTTATGAATGAATGAAGTATGCCTTATTTTGAGGGCGTTACAAATATAATTTATAACAGCAATGGTACATTCCCTAATTTATCACCCGTGAATGACTCATAATGTTGTGGCATTGAAATTAGACCTCACATAATGGACTGTTTGACAAATTAAAATTTGACACTTATCAG
This sequence comes from Camellia granthamiana, assembly GCA_036172215.1. Taxonomy (NCBI): domain Eukaryota; kingdom Viridiplantae; phylum Streptophyta; class Magnoliopsida; order Ericales; family Theaceae; genus Camellia; species Camellia granthamiana. The sequence continues at coordinate 404,221 of JAXFYN010000105.1, read as the reverse complement.
ATACATCATTAGGGGTGATAAATTAGATGTCTCAAGTATTTTTCAATTTATAAATAGTTTTTTTGTTACGCTGTATTTGGTTCATAAAGTTAGGTAGGAATTTAAAAAAGAAAATAGAAAAGTAATCAAATCTTTGTATCAAACACTAGAATAAGATTTATGCTTGTGGGTCGGGCTTTTCACTCAAGCTTTGGGCTTAAAAGCCCAGATTTTCAGGCTTTGAAAAAACACTTTCGTATGAAAAGCCCTGACGAAGCTAAAAGGTCTGAGGTTGGAAAATCTTGGGCTTTTCAAGCATTTGCCTCTCCCTCTCTCTTGCTCCTTCATTCATTCATCTTGCTCCTTGCGTCAGTGGCCCACTACGGATTTTCATGGTATAAACTCAATGCTTGCTTCCATATTTTCTTTAATCTCTCTCAGTTGGTTCACATATCTTTGGCTGATTCGGGTATGCTGATGACTGTTCGTTAACATGCAATTGTGGTTGTTGTGGAATTGATCGAACTTTTTTGCTTGAATTGGTTCACTGTTCACCCCTTGCTTCTTCTTCCTTCATGATCGGGCGAATTTTTTTAGTAGTTACTTCTTGAAAGTTTCAATCTTGTTTTCGTATATGATATTGGGTATTTTGAATTAATATAAAAAAAAAAAAAAAAAAATCTATCTAATTCACTAACTGTTTGATATTGGTTGTATATTTGTTTTGTAAAATGTACACTTCAAAACTCATTAGAAATCATGCTTCACATCAAAACTCATGTTTGAAGCTGTTTAGCATCATTATATGATTTCAGCTCAGGGTTGATCGCAGAGCTTTAGCAGGATGCTGAATACAACCATCAGGGCAACCTGTTCTGGACATTACGGATTTGGATGTAGCTGAGCATAGTTAATTATGTATATTATAGCCTGTTTGACTAAGGATAGCTTCATTCACTAAGCTATGGATTGACATTTAATACCCAGTTGGATGATTTGTTTGTGACAAACACGACCTTCCAATTGCTTGAGAAAAGACTGGTCGGATAAATCGCTGGCCTAATAATATTGTACATTCATATGTGTGTGTGATGCTTTTCCTGACGGAAAGTCATTCATTCTTTAGGTTGCCTTTTTTAATGTCAAAGTATAACCCATAAAATATTAATTAGACTTAATTAGGTTGATCTTCCAAGGACCGGGAGGGCAGTGCTTGAAGCAGCTTGCTCAATTTTATGGGCTCTCCTCTGGAAGATGCAATCCGAGTGGGTTGAGCATTGTTGCTGGCTGAGACTAGTCATCAAACCTTTGTTCTCATTGCAAAATATGAACTTGTAGCATCATTGACGAATGGCATGGGATAGCCTAGCAATGATCTTAAAGGCCTGATGGAGCACTCGTCTCTTGGGAGAAGAGAGAGGAAGAAGAGCTTTTTCATATCTATTGCTGATTTGCTGCTGAAATATGTTAGCAGGTACAATTTCTTGAAGCCAAATGTTAATACTATTGAAGGGATGTGAGATAGTCACGGAATTGGAATGGCTGTAAATTGTTACTGGGCTTGAACTCTGAAGTAGGAGCTCTCTTGGGTTGGGGCATGTTCATTTGGAGGCATATTGGTTGGGAAACTGTAGTTTGCATACTGATTTTCCCCTTCCCCTGCTAACCAATTTATGAATACATAACTGAAGTGGTGATGTAACCATGGCCTTGCTTAGTTTGTGGGTTAGCAAAACTGATAAAACTGTAAGTCATCTACTGGGTAGAAATTCAATTGATATCAGAAATTGTGTGGGTTCAATATTTTCATGTGAATTTATCAAAGTCCCTTTGATGGCTTTGTCTATTCTTTGAAGAAAAATGATTTGTGGCTCTAAAACTGCTGGCACTAATGGCACTAATTTCCTGTTTTGGTAACTTTGTTTTTTTTTTTGTTTTTTTTTTTACCTGATATAGAAATTAGTGCCATTAGTGCTCAAAAAATTAGTGCCACAAATCACAACTGTTCTTTGAAATTGAATTTTATTGAAATATATTTTTATAGGGAAACACAACAAAAGAGAATTCTTAATATTTAGTAATGCTTATTTTATTTACAAGAAATTTAAAAACGGTAAACAAAATGTTTTTTTGTTGTCTATTTTTGTTTTCAAAAAATTCTAAACCATTTACAAAAAAATGATATTTATATTATGAGCTCTACATATAAATTATAAAGATTACTTATTATTTATCCCCTATAAAATTGTAGTATTGCCCCTCCTTAAATCATGTAAAACTCCTTGTATTTTTAAAATTTGGAAAGTACTCAATTTTATTGTTTTGGTCATTTTTATACATTTTTAACTGACAGATCAAGACAAGAATTGAATTAATTCATTATTTCTTTGGTACTATGAGATTTATTTAGTTGGTTATTTCTCTTCATTTTGGTTGTTGATTGTGGAATTTTAAATCACGTTAATGTATAATATTGTAATTCACTAATTGACAAAAAATAAAAAATAATGTATAAAGTTTAGTATTATGTTTTTTTTTTTTTTTTTTGCTTTAGGAAGAAAAAAAAATTCAAAATTGTAATTTATGTGTGCCTCTTCTACGTAGCAATTTTGGCTTCACCACTAGTAGGCCTGACTTGGCCCGTTGATGTCCTCTACTTTGGGGGTGTATCAAGCCTTATTGAAAAATGTTAGAAATCTATAATTTTAAATTCATAAATTAACTTATAATGATGTGTTGATAAAATTAAGTTTATATAAGTGAGTGTATGATAAATTAAAAATTGATACTTATCATATCACATCATTGTGAGTTCAATTAATAATTTTTTTTTAAGTTTCTCAAATATATATATTTTTTATTTTCTAACGGGGACATACCTAGATTTTGATCATTTGAAAGAGGGAGCGGGGGTGTACAGGGGAAGAAGACATTAGGGCAAATTGTAATCACTCTATTTGGTTTCAATTTTTAAAATTCATTTTTCAGAAAATTCTACTTTTTCATTTTTCATTTTTTTTTTGTTTTCACTTAATTTTTTTTAATTTTTAGACACACTTAACATAAATATACTTAAAAAGTATAATATTTGTGATTTTTTTATAAAAAAAATTCACTAAATACTAAAAATACAAAAATTCAATACATTTTTTTTTTGTATTTTTGTATATTTATTAACTTTTAAAGATATTTTTTCACAAATATTTTATTATTTAAGTAACGAGCATCTAAAAAAGTAAAAAAATTACTTAAAATTTTAAAAATATTCACTAAAAACAAAAGTATATGAAAAACAACAAATTCAATTTCTAGAAAATTGAATTCAGAAAACTGAAAACAAACACACTGAATAGGATTTTTCACGCTATCAATTGAAAATGGATAAAATGTTGTTTAAAATTTAGTTAAACATTAAGTATAACCGGAATATAAATTAGTGGCATCCCTAATTAATAAGAGTTCTTACATTGCGGTAATAAAAATAATAGTTGAGTTAGCAAGATTTTTTCCTTCTTGTATTTCTATTTTTTTTAGAAAAAAATAAAATAAAAGAAGCCTTCCACTCTCTATAAAAGTGAATGTGGAATTAAAAATATATTTTAAAACATAATATATGTCAGGAAATTGTTATGATATACACTCTTAAAAAGGTGTACCATAACGTTCCATAACAAATATCCTAACTGCATAATTTTTTTTATGAAAGTAATTCATAACATTTATATCTGTGGGGAAGTATTTTATGAGTGATAGCATGTGGCTAAGGTAGCGCCAAAGTGTCAGTTGAGGTGCCACGTGGCCTGGTTATGCTTGTTGAGATAATCTCGGCCAGGCCAAGGTTATTTGCGAAGATGCCGGAATCTAAGATAAGCTGATAAAGGACAAAAATCCTAGACGAAAGAGGATTCTAGGTTGGATAAGGATAAAGCTCTTAGAGAGTTTATCCTTATCTAGCTGAGAGTTTGAGATAAGCATTATGCACTTGAGTCCAATGAAGTGAGACTTCTGGGGGATTTGGGCACTAATGGCTATAAAAGAGAGGTACCCCTGTGGGTCTCAAGTATGTGTGATATACTTTGAACAATGACTTATGAGTTTTATTCTGATTTGATATCTGTGAAAGATTACTGACTTGATCATCGGAGTGCCCCGGGTGGCGAACCGCTGCAGAATTCTCATTTTCTTGTTACAGGTTGTTGGGCTTAATCTATTCTGCCGGTACTCTCCAGTTGAGCTGCCCGTTTGGTTGTGTGATAAAAAATCAACACCCATAATTTGGCGTCGTCTATGGGAACTTAAGGAGAATAAATGGCCAGCAATGGACAGGAAGAGAAGATAGGGGACGACATCTACAATGAGAGTGAGGAACATGTGGATCCTAACGTCAAGGAGGAAAACAGTAATGAGGGAGTCTAGGAACCAAATCTCGGGGAAAAAGACATCGGCAAAGAGCGTAACATCCCGAAGAAGGGAGGCCGAGAAGAATACTACAATGAAAGCGACCTCCAGGTATCGAAGGATAGACGACTGAGGAGGGATATGGAGATGAAAGGGATGGCAAACAAGTTGGCAGACCTACAGTCGGTGGTCAACTTTATGATGTAGAACAACGTGATACAACCACCATTTTCGTTACAGGACACGCCAACACCAACAGCTATGTTAGGCGAATAAAGTCTGTACGAGGTGAGTCGCAGAAGACATCACGAACCAAGGGGACTTATGTCAAAGAATTTAGGCATATCCAAGGGAAGGACCCCTATTTTAATGCAGTGGACAAAGGGAAGTCCAAGCGGACGCACAATTACACCGGGAGCAGCACACCAAAGAAGCTAAAATCTATTGACAATTGAGCTCCTGGTAAGACGAAAGAGGATTTGAGAGACTACCTTTAGAGAAAGTGACTCAACGCTGAGATCACATCCACCGTCAAGCCGAGGACACCATTCTCAGTGGAGTTGGATACGTCTGAGGCCCCAAAGCAATTCCATATGTCGAGGTTCCAGATTTACGACGGTAAATCTGATTCCAACTTTCATATCGGCTTGTATTTAAATTCAATGGCTTTGTGAAGTGGGAACAAGCAGTTGTTGTGCAAGGTATTCCCTTCATTATTTGGGAAATAACAGATGATTGGTTTCATAAGTTGCCGAAAGGAACAGTGAAGAGTTGGAAAGGCCTAGCCGAGATGTTTGTGGCCAGGTTTGTTACGAACAAATCGCAGCTACTGAGGGTAGATTCCCTATTAGCTTTGAAGATCAACAATGGCGAAAGCCTCAGGGCTTACGCCAAGAGATCTTATGAGGTATACAACTGGATTCCAAGTTGTAACCAGGAGTTGGCGGTCGTGTCTTTCAAGAATGGCCTGAATGATAAATGCTCGCTTCGGAAATCACTCGCCAAAACCCTTTCGATAAGCATGCAAGAGCTCATGGCACAGATTAAAAAATATGCTTGTTCGGAAGAAGACACATATGGGGTGGGGACATCCAAGCAAGAAAGGAGAAACGGCTCGTCGAAGCGAGGCCGAGGGAATACAGGTATTGACAGGCAGGAAACAGGGGTAAGGGCTGCACAGGCAATCAATACTGTATTTAAGATCCTGATCTACAAAGTTCTGGAAAGGATCAAGAACCAGCCATATTACAGAGCGCCGGAGAAGATCCCTGGCGAGTTTATGGAAAGGAGCATGGGGAAGCATTGTGCTTACCATAATGAGGATGGGCACTTGACTCAAGGGTGTAGGGCTCTGAAGTCGCACATGGAGGATCTGGTCAAACAGGGTCACCTGAGAGACCTAGTAGATGAGGACAGGACAAGGGAAGAGCATGCAAGGCTTCCCCAGGCACCAGCAGCACCACCTTCACCACCGCCACCGCCACCGCCACCGCAGCAAGTAGATGGACCTTGGGTGATCAATGTGATTCACTCGAAGGTCAATGAGAATGAAGTACGGGGGGAGACCTAAAGAGTAAGGCACCTGCAGCATGTGTATCAGGTCTAGCAAAAGAAGCTCAAGACAAATGAATACCAAGGACCAATAGTTTCTTTTACTAAGGTAGACCTGAATATGGTGTAGCATCCACACAACGATGCCCTGGTGGTAACTCTGAAGATTGGAGAATGCCAGGTAAGGCGCATACTGATCGACTAAGGCAGCTCTTGTGACATCATATATGTCAGATGTTACAAGGAGCTTGGCCTTTACCTCGATGATCTAGACCAGTCTGATAGTATAGCGATCCCGGTATTCCCTTTACTGTTCAGTTGTATTCCGGACTCGGTTCCGTGGAGTTGGTAGTTGTGTCTACCTTGTTGTTGTCCTTTAAATTCCACTTGAATGAGTTTTAGGATGTGTTGGGCATGTTTCGAGCAGGTGGGTTGAGCCTTGGTCTAAATCCTTGTCGTTGTGTTTTTTTTGGTCGTTCCGCTCGAGCGGGTCTTGGAGCGCTCGAGCGGAGATTGCACACTCCCAGTATTCTGGTGCCCTGTAAAACTTCTGCAGGTGTGATTTTTACGCTCGAGCGGATTTCCTGCGCTCGAGTGGGCTTGTTAGCGCTCGAGCGGGTAGTACTTTGTCTGCGGAAGTTCTGGAAGGGGGGGATCTACGCTCGAGCGGAGTAGCTCTTACGCTTGAGCGGATGTACTTTATTCTTGTGTCTTGGCGCTCGAGCGGGACTTTTTGCGCTCGAGCGGACCTAGTTTTTTGTTCTTTACGCTCAAGCGTTATGTTTTCCGCTCGAGCGGGGATGTCGTATATCAGTTAACAGTTGGGCATTTTAAATCACTTTTTCACATTCTCTTCTCTCTCCTACTTTTCCAAAAACACCATTGTTGAGCTTCTCACTCTAGAGCTCTACCTTATCTCTAGGTATTGATCTAGTAGGAGTGATTTCCTCACCTTTGGCCTTTACAAAAAAGTTGTTGATCGTCGAGGGCTACCTTTTGATCCGAAAAATTTGTGATTTGGAGCATTTTCGTTTTCGTCATCTTCCTTGTTGGAGCTCAAACTTTGAGGTAGGGATACCCTACTCCTTCTTATGGATTTTGTCTTTAAATTTTAGCATTTTGATATGTTGGGGGTTGTTGGGTAGTTTTGAGGAAGTTTGGGCTTTTGTGTAATTTTACAAAAGTTGGGGTTTTGTTCATAATAAGCCTAAATGCAAGTTTGGCATAGAAAGATGAGATAGACGATGGATTATGGATGGAAATGGAACCTTAGGGTTGTTTTGTTAATTATGGAAATTTGCCCTAATTGTTTTAATTAATTAATGTATATAAGTAATTAAAGGAAATGAGGAATTGAATTAGAAATGTTGAAATTTGGAATATATGGGGTTAACGGGTGTAGTTGAATTATTTATCGCTCACCGAATTGAAATGTTGATATATTATCCATTTTGTGCATTTATTTTTGTTTAGAAATAACTGCTTTGGGCTATCGGTGGAGGATAGTCTTGATTGTTGTAGACAATGCATGATGATTAGGCAAACGAAAACTAATTAATGGAATGTGTCATGGAACTTGACGGCTGTTGGAATACATTAACCTTATGTATTGATTGATTGTGTATAGAACCCTTGTGTTTATATGCATTGTGTGTAGAGGAGGAGATGGGAGATGTACTCCGCGGTTTAGGGGAAGATAGGGGATGTACCTCTAAACCGGATAGTGTTGGGAGGAGACAGGGGATGGACTCCGTAGATACAGCTCATATGCTTATCTTTGAGAAGTATAGACACAACTCATATGCTTGTCTAGAGAACAGTAGATATAGCTCATATGCTTATCTTTGGTTACATGATATAGTTCTTATACTTATCTGTTGAGATGTTGATACAGCAAATATGGTTATCTGTTGATGTATTGATTCAGCTAGTATGCTTATCTACTGAAATGGGAAAGTGAAAAGTAACATGGACTTGTAAGTCATGAAATTGAAATATGATATAAGTGGGTGTATCTGTGTTGACCATCTATCAACTGCTGATCTTTTAGTCATTGTTCATAGCTGGTTTAGTGTATTTCTACTGGGTTGTGGCTCACCCTATATGGGAACATCATTTTCAGGTACAGGTAGCATGCCACCTCCAAGGACATAGCTTGGGAGGCTTGAGGCGGATGGATTTTTTTTTGTTGTCTATCTTCTTTTGATGTATTACATGTAGATTCAAGCCAAGGGCTTAACGTGTAATTGAGCTAGTGCTCTCTTTTTTTTGTAACCAAGTGTTAACTTGGAAAGCTGTAAGCCCGTAGGGCATTTGCTTTTGTTGTTAACATGTAATACCTTTTGTAATCAAATACTCTGATGAATAGAAGATATGTTGGACTTTTATATATCAATGCATGTCTATATTGATGGGTTTTATGTTATTTTTTTTGAGGGCGTTACAACTTGGTATCAGAGCGTACCGGGTTCGAATACTTTGGGTACGTGGGAAGTGATTAGGATCACAATGGGTTTGTCTCGCTTGATAGAGACTTAGATGTAGAATCATATGCTATGTGTTTAAATTGATAACATGCTTATGTGACTATGTGGGTATGGGATTTAATTTCTAGGATGTTGATTGGATCCTTGGGTTTCTGTGAGTCTTGTTGGAAAAGCACTTGATCAATGCTGTTTCTAACCGGAACTCTAGTAACGCCTCGGGACTATCATTATCCAGAAATAAAATTCGTAAGTGCTTATGCGTTTACGTGCTTACGTGGAGTGAATTACAGCTGTCCATGCATTGGGACGTGAGTGTTTAGTTTTGGCACATTTTTGAATGTGCTAATGTTCTTCGTTTCCTTTATTAGGATGTCAGGACGAGGAAGAGGTGGTAGGCGTGGTAGGCCTAGGAGGCAGGAAGTGCCTATACCGGATGAGATTCCGGCAGTACAGGAGGGAGTTGGTCAGGCCAATGTGGCCGAGCCAGCGGGTTAGCAAGCTATGAGTGCTTTGGCCCGAGAGATAGCAGGAGCTTTGGGTATTCTCAGAGCAGGGAATCAGGTTGCTGAGGCAGGGCCTTCTTTCTTGAAGAGGGAGTTCTTCCGGTCTAACCCGGACGAATTTATTGGCGATCCAAAGGAGCCACTGAAGGCAGACGAGTGGCTGGAACAAATGAGTAAGACGTTCGAGATGCTTGGCATCGAGGACGGAACACTGAAAGTGACCTTGGCATCCTTCCAGCTGAAGGGCGATGCGGGTCAATGGTGGAAGTATGAGAAGGTTCGTGTTGGTGGTGCATGAGAGGCTTTTGTAAATGCTTTCCAGGAGAGGTTTTTATCTTCGGCTACTAGGGAGAAGCTGAGGGATCAGTTTTGCCGGCTTAATCAGTAGGGTTTGTCTGTGGCCGAGTTTGAGGCTACATTTACTAGCTTGTCCAGGTTTGCACCTGAACTCATGGCGTCCAAGGAACGCCGTTGCTATGAGTTTGAGCGGAAGTTGAGGCGTGGCCTCAAGTTGAGGGTTAGTGGATCTTTCATTCGAGAGTATAGACACCTTGTGGATGCTACAGCTCATATGGAGCTCTTGATGCAGGAGGAGGATGAGGAGAAGAATAGAGGCTCCAAGAGGAGCCAAGATGGCCAGGGTGATGGCAGGAGACAGAAGGGTTATAACCCTCAACAGTCTCAGGGTGGTGTGGCTAGATCGACCTTTCCAGTGCCGAGTGCAGGCTCGGGGAGAGGCAATCAGGGAGAGTTCACCTGTTACAAGTGTGGTCAGTTGGGCCACAAGGCTTCGGTTTGCCCACAGAAGGGCGGAGGTCAGAGAGCTACTTCTTCTTCAGCTAGACTGCAGAGTCAGAGTTTGGGTAGGGGGCAGCCCTTGTCTTGTTATCAGTGTGGACAGCCTGGGCACCTGAAGAGGTTTTGCCCACAGTTGAGTGCCACTTCAGGGGCGTCTGGTTCTAGGCAGACGCAGAGTTATCAGCCAGCTCAGTCTGTGCAGGCCTCGAGGGCCAATCCGGGAGCTTCGTCATCCCAGACTGTGCAGCAGTCGTATGCTCCTAGAGGTGAGCAGGTGGATCAGGGACCTACAGGGCGCGTGTATGCTGTTACCACGCAGGACCTAGTACCGGCTCCATCAGTAGTGAGAGGTACCTTCCTGTTTTACAACTCGGTTGCTAGTGTGTTGATTGATACGAGTGCATCTCATTCTTTTGTATCTGCTGCATTTGCATCTGTGTTGGAGTTGGAGTTGGCACTATTAGCATCTCCTATTTGTGTTGTGTCACCTGTTGGGGGTGAGTTGATCTTGAAGCACGGATGTAGAGGTTGTGATATAAAGGTCGCCGATCATAGGCTTCCGTTTCCTTTTGTAGTTATGCCCATGAAGGGCTTTGATGTTATTTTGGGTATGGACTGGTTATCGTCATACCGGGCAGTTATTGATTGCTACCGCCAGAGGGTCACTTGTTGTACCGTGAGCGGGGAGTGTTTCCATTTCTTGGGGGACCGGGTTGGTAGTGTTTTGCCACCGGAGTATGATCCGCGAGGGCGGAGCGAGCTTAGTGGTTTACTTGCTAGCTTTATGAGTAGTGAGTGTGACGAGACCCAGATTGTGTTACCGAGAGTGGTCTGTGAGTATTCGGATGTTTTTCCCAAGGATCTTGTTGATTTGCCACCTCACCGAGAGACTGAGTTCTCTATTGATTTAGTGCTCGGCACGGTGCCGATTTCTATGGCACCTTATCGTTTTGCCCCAGCAGAGTTGGTTGAGTTGAAAGTTCAGCTCCAGGAATTGCTAGATAAGGGCTTCATTCGCCCTAGTGTTTCGCCGTGGGGAGCGCCGGCCCTCTTTGCTAAAAAGAAAGATGGTGCCTTGAGATTGTGTATCGACTACCGGAAGTTGAATCGGGCTACAGTTAAGAATAAATACCCTATGCCTCGTATAGATGATCTATTTGACCAGTTGAAGGGTTCCCGTTGTTTCTCTAAGATAGACTTGAGATCGGGTTATCACCAGTTGAGGGTCAGGGAGGAAGACATTCCGAAGACGGCATTCCGTACGCGGTATGGCCATTATGAGTTTCTGGTAATGCCATTTGGGCTTACCAATGCACCAGCAGTCTTTATGGACTTGATGAACCGGATCTTCCGGGAATTCTTGGATCGTTTTGTAGTCGTTTTCGTGGACGACATTCTGATTTATTCACCTTCTGAGGAGGAGCACGAGGAACACTTGAGAGTGGTGCTTGAGTTGCTTAGAGCCCATAGGCTGTATGCCAAGTTTGGGAAGTGTGAGTTCTGACTAGGAGAAGTCAAGTTCTTAGGCCATGTGGTTTCCAGGGAAGGGGTGTCTGTTGATACATCCAAGACTGAGGCAGTGCAAGATTGGGCACAGCCTACGAGTGTGTTTGAGATCCGCAGTTTTCTGGGATTAGCTGGGTATTACCGTCGGTTTGTGAAGGATTTCTCCAGGCTAGCTTCGCCGTTGACTAGGTTGACCCGGAAAGGGGTCAAGTTTGTGTGGAGTGAGACTTGTGAAAAGTCGTTCCAAGAACTGAAAGTTAGATTGACCACTGCTCCAATTTTGATTATTCCGGAGAGGGGGTTCGGTTATGCAGTTTATTGTGATGCCTTACAAGAGGGTTTGGGTTGTGTGTTGATGCAAGAGGGGAAAGTGGTAGCTTATGGCTCACGTCAGTTGAAAATTCATGAGAAGAATTACCCTACACATGACCTCGAGTTAGCAGCAGTGATCTTTGCCTTGAAAATCTGGAGGCACTACCTTTATAGTGAGAGATTCGAGGTGTTCTTGGATCATAAGAGTCTGAAGTATCTGTTTACATAGAAGGACTTGAATTTGAGGCAGAGGAGGTGGATGGAGTTTATTGAGGACTATGACTTTGAGTTGCACTATCATCCGGGAAAGGCCAACGTTGTGGCTGATGACCTTAGCAGGAAATCCATAGGTGATGTAGCTTGTATAGCCATCCGGGAATGGGAGATGTTGGGGGCACTTGGCGAGTTTGATTTGCTTCTAGGCGAATCCTTTGAGGCTGCGGCCTTGTTTTCTGTTGTTGCGCAGCCTACACTTGTGACTCGAGTGTTAGAGGCACAGAGAGATGACCTTGAGGTAGAATCCCTCCGAGAGAAGATCTCCAGTGGAAGGTTGAGAAAGGGTTTGACGGTGTATCCCGACCTGAGTGTGAGATACCGAGACCGTTTGTTTGTGCCGGAGTCCTGCCGAGAGGAGGTACTCCGAGAGTTTCATCATTCGCGCCTTGCGGTGCATCCGGGAGGTACTAAGATGTACCAGGACTTAGGTCGCCAGTTTTGGTGGCGGGGTATGAAGAGAGATGTGGCAGTTTTCGTGTCTAAGTGCCTTACTTGTCAGCAAGTGAAAGCCGAAAATCAGAGGCCAGCGGGTTTGTTACAACCCTTGCCTATTGCCGAGTGGAAGTGGGAGCATGTCACTATGGACTTCGTTGTAGGTCTTCCGAGGACTCAGCGGGGTAGTGATGCTATTTGGGTGGTTGTAGACTGGTTGACTAAGTCTGCACACTTCATTCCTATGTGCGTGAGAGATTCGGTAGATCATCTTGCCGACTTGTATATTCGGGACATAGTGAGATTGCACGGGGTCCCAATGACGATTATCTCAAATAGAGACCCTCGTTTTACTGCTAGGTTGTGGCAGAGTTTGCAGAGTGCCTTGGGCACTAAGTTGACCTTTAGTACAGCTTATCATCCTCAGACTGACGGGCAGTCCGAGCGTACTATTCAGATCCTTGAGGATACGCTTCGAGGTTGTGTCCTGGACTTTAGTGGGACGTGGGAGAGGCACTTGCCCTTGGTGGAGTTTGCCTACAACAATAGTTTTCAGTCTAGCATCGGTATGGCACCGTTTGAGGCCCTGTATGGCCGACCGTGTAGGTCTCTAGTTTGTTGGGCCGAGGTGGGTGATGCACCCTTGTTGGGTCCGGAGTTGGTTAGAGAGACGACGGAGAAAGTGGAGCTTATCCGTAGGAGGCTTGTTACAGCCTAGAGTCGCCAAAAGAGTTATGCCGACCGTAGGAGGAGGCCTTTGGTGTTTGAGGTAGGTGATCATGTCTTCCTGAAGATATCACCTAGGCGAGGTTTGATGAGGTTTGGGAAGAGAGGGAAGTTATCCCCTCGGTTTATCGGTCCCTTTGAGATCCTTGAGAGGATTGGGGAGGTTGCTTATCGCTTGGCTTTGCCGCCACAGTTGTCCGGAGTTCATGACGTATTTCATGTGAGTATGCTTCGGAAGTATGAGCCGGATCCATCGCATGTACTGGATTGGACCGACTTAGAGGTAGATGAGGATGCCTTGTATGAGGAGAGACCGGTTCGGGTCTTGGATAGGCGGGATCAAGTCCTGCGTGGCAAGACCATCCCTTTAGTGAAGGTTTTGTGGAAACATCACAGTGTGGAGGAGGCCACTTGGGAACGTGAGTTGGAAGTCCGCGAGAAATATCCGGACTTGTTTGTTGAGGTGTAATCATGTATTGAGAATTTTGTTGCAAAATTGAACCTTGAGAATATCGAATATGTCTTGGGTTATAAAACATTGTGAATGTTTTTAGTTATGAAAGTATTGTAGAACTTGCCTTGATATGGAAGTTTGTGTAACATTGTATATGTTGAATGTATTGTAGAACTGGAAATGTATCATGAACATTAGTTATGATATGGAATTGTGAACCATGTATGTTGGAAATGGTTGGAAATGGAAGAGAAATGCATGTTAATGATGCACTTGTATTATACTTTGTGAAATGCCTCTTGATAAGAGATGGAATGACCGGTAATGGGTCGAGTTGTTGAATGTTGTAATATAACATTGTTTAAAATGGAGAAAACCTGCTTTTGAAAAACTTGTGCTTAATTTCGGGGGCGAAATTCTTTAAGGGGGGGAGGTTATAGCGATCCCAGTATTCCCTTTACTGTTCAGTTGTATTCCGGACTCGGTTCCGTGGAGTTGGTAGTTGTGTCTACCTTGTTGTTGTCCTTTAAATTCCACTTGAATGAGTTTTAGGATGTGTTGGGCATGTTTCGAGCAGGTGGGTTGAGCCTTGGTCTAAATCCTTGTCGTTGTGTTTTTTTTCATCGTTCCGCTCAAGCGGGTCTTGGAGCGCTCGAGCGGAGATTGCCCACTCCCAGTATTTTGGTGCCCTGCAAAACTTATGCAGGTGTGATTTTTTCGCTCGAGCGGATTTCCTGCGCTCGAACTGGTTGCGCTCGAGCGGGCTTGTTAGCGCTCGAGCGGGTAGTACTTTGTCTGTGGAAGTTCTGGAAGGGGGGATCTACGCTCGAGCGGAGTAGCTCTTATGCTCGAGCGGATGTACTTTATTCTTGTGTCTTGGCGCTCGAGCGGGACTTTTTGCGCTCGAGCAGACCTAGTTTTTTGTTCTTTACACTCGAGCGTTATGTTTTCCGCTCGAGCGGGGATGTCGTATATCAGTTAACAGCTGGGCATTTTAAATCACTTTTTCACTTTCTCTTCTCTCTTCTACTTTTCCAAAAACACCATTGTTGAGCTTCTCACTCTAGAGCTCTACCTTCTCTCTAGGTATTGATCTAGTAGGAGTGATTTCCTCACCTTTGGCCTTTACAAAAAAGTTGTTGATCGTCGAGGGCTACCTTTTGATCCGAAAAATTTGTGATTTGGAGCATTTTCGTTTTCGTCATCTTCCTTGTTGGAGCTCAAACTTTAAGGTAGGGATACCTTACTCCTTCTTATGGATTTTGTCTTTAAATTTTAGCATTTTGATATGTTGGGGGTTGTTGGGTAGTTTTGAGGAAGTTTGGGCTTTTGTGTAATTTTACAAAAGTTGGGGTTTTGTTTATAATAAGCCTAAATGCAAGTTTGGCATAGAAAGATGAGATAGACGATGGATTATGGATGGAAATGGAACCTTAGGGTTGTTTTGTTAATTATGGAAATTTGCCCTAATTGTTTTAATTAATTAATGTATATAAGTAATTAAAGGAAATGAGGAATTGAATTGGAAATGTTGAAATTTGGAATATATGGGGTTAACGGGTGTAGTTGGTTATCGCTCACCGAATTGAAATGTTGATATATTATCCATTTTGTGCATTTATTTTTTGTTTAGAAATAACTGCTTTGGGCTATCGGTGGAGGATAGTCTTGATTGTTGTAGACAATGCATGATGATTAGGCAAACGAAAACTAATCAATGGAATGTGTCATGGAACTTGACGGCTGTTGGAATTCATTAACCTTATGTATTGATTGATTGTGTATAGAACCCTTGTGTTTATATGCATTGTGTGTAGAGGAGGAAATGGGGGATGTACTCCGCGGTTTAGGGGAAGATAGGAGATGTACCTCTAAACCGGATAGTGTTGGGAGGAGACAGGGGATGGACTCCGTAGATACAGCTCATATGCTTATCTTTGAGAAGTATAGACACAGCTCATATGCTTGTCTAGAGAAGAGTAGATATAGCTCATATGCTTATCTTTGGTTGCATGATATAGTTCTTATACTTATCTGTTGAGATGTTGATACAGCAAATATGGTTATCTGTTGATGTATTGATTCAGCTAGTATGCTTATCTATTGAAATGGGAAAGTGAAAAGTAACATGGACTTGTAAGTCATGAAATTGAAATATGATATAAGTGGGTGTATCTGTGTTGACCATCTATCAACTGCTGATCTTTTAGTCATTGTTCATAGCTGGTTTAGTGTATTTCTACTGGGTTGTGGCTCACCCTATATGGGAACATCATTTTCAGGTACAGGTAGCATGCCACCTCCAAGGACATAGCTTGGAAGGCTTGAGGCGGATGGATTTTTTTTTTGTTGTCTATCTTCTTTTGATGTATTACATGTAGATTCAAGCCAAGGGCTTAACGTGTAATTGAGCTAGTGCTCTCTTTTTTTTGTAACCAAGTGTTAACTTGGAAAGCTGTAAGCCCGTAGGGCATTTGCTTTTGTTGTTAACATGTAATACCTTTTGTAATCAAATACTCTAATGAATAGAAGATATGTTGGACTTTTATATATCAATGGATGTCTATATTGATGGGTTTTATGTTATTTTTTTTGAGGGCGTTACAGATAGCCCCATGGTCGGATTCAATGGGACGCCGACATGGCCTCTGGCCATGAACCTGGAAGTGTGGGCAGGGAGCAAAAAGGTAACAACTGAATTCACTGTAATAGATACTCCCTCTACGTACAATATCATTTCAGGCAACCTTGGTTGCATGAGGGCTGTTCCCTCCACGCTGCACCAACTATTGTGATTCCCAACGGATTAGGGGATTAAAGAAATGAAGGGGGACCAAGTACAGGCGAAGAATTGCTCCATGGTAGCAATGCAGTACACCTATAATGTAAAGGAGGTAGAAAATGCAAAAATTGAAAGCGAAGACCATGAGGTCTTGGATGATGTCGGCAAAGAAATTGCAGAGAAGAGTGAAGAACTACTGAAGAAGGTTCTGGTGCAGGAAGACGATGATAAACGCTTTTTCTTCTTGGCTCTAGCTTAGTCGAGGAAGAAGAAAGGGAGCTGGAGGCTTTCTTAAGGAAGAACATAGAGGTGTTTGCTTGGGGACCTTACGAAATGCCAGGAATCAGTCCTGAGGTCACCTGTCACAGACTTAACATGGACAGGTCGGCCAAACTAGTCATTCAAAGAGCAAGAAGACGGACATTGATACATCTGCAAGAAGTTGAAGAAGAGGTAGACAAGCTACTAGAGGCATATGCCATCAAAAAGGTAAATTATCCCATCTGGTTATCTAATACAGTAGTGGTAAAGAAGAAGAATGGGAAGTGGAGGGTCTGCGTAGACTTCACGAGCTTGAATAAGGCATGCCCCAAGGACAGTTTCCCACTACCCAAGATTGACAAACTGGTAGATACCACTTTAGGGCATGGGAGGATGAGTTTTCTGGACGCATACAAGGGCTACCACCAGATGACAATGTATACCCCAAATGAAGAGAAGACGACATTCATCACCCCAAAAGGACTCTATTGTTACAGA
The DNA here is from genome assembly GCA_036172215.1 of Camellia granthamiana. Taxonomy (NCBI): domain Eukaryota; kingdom Viridiplantae; phylum Streptophyta; class Magnoliopsida; order Ericales; family Theaceae; genus Camellia; species Camellia granthamiana. The sequence continues at coordinate 387,259 of JAXFYN010000105.1, read as the reverse complement.
ATAATGCCTTTTGGATTGAAGAATGCAGGAGCGACTTACTAGAGACTGGTCACCAAGATGTTCAAACAGCTGATTGAGAAGACAGTAGACGTTTACATAGACGATGTGGTTGTGAAAACCAAGGAACCTGAGAACCATCTGGCCGACTTGAAGACAGTCTTTGATATCTTGAGATCATATCAACTTCGACTCAATGCCTCAAAATGTGCATTTGGAGTTAGATCTGATAAGTTCCTGGGATGCTTGGTCACAAGGAGGGGCATTGAAGCATGCTCAGATCAAATCAAGGCCATCATTGACTTGGAGAGCCCGACAACAGCCAAGCAAGTACAGATGTTGACTGGGAGAGCAGTGGCCTTGAATAGGTTTATTAGCCGAAGTTCAAATAAGTGCAAATCATTTTTCAGTTTGCTGAAGAAGGCCACAGATTTTCTATGGACAGAAGAATGCGAAGTTGCTTTGACCAATTTGAAGAGATACTTGACAACCCTACCGGTGCTGTCAAACCAGGTACCAAGAGAAGAACTATTTCTATACCTGGCAGTTTCAGACTACGCCGTGAGTGCAGTGGTAATTCGAGAAGAAGAATGAGAGCAAAATGCAGTGTACTATGTTAGCAAGACCCTAGCAAGTGCATAAACCAAGTACCTGCCTCTAGAGAAATTGACACTAGCCTTGGTAATGGCTTCGAAAAAATTGAACCACTATTTTTAAGCTCACAAGATTGTGGTACTAACAGAGTATCCCCTAAAATCCCTGTTGCAGCATGGAGATCTAACAGGCAGAGTAGCTAGATGGGCAGTCGTGCTGGGCTAGTACGATTTGGAATTCAGGCCTAGAACAATAATCAAAGGCCAGGTTCTGGCCGACTTTATGGCTGAGTTCACTCTTGGCGCGATCTTAGGGCAGGCTCCGGTGAGCCGCGGCTTGGGATGTCTAGGAGAACAAGAAGAAACCCAACTAGGGCCAAAGAACCCCACACCAACAGAGCAAATGAAGATAGAAAAAAGGCTAAAACCCTGTAACATTTACATCGGCGACTCATTCCACCTCTTTGTCGATAGCAGCTCCAACTGGTAGGGAGCAAAGGCAGGAGTAATGTTAGTATCGCCAGATGGACAAATAATAGAGCAGTCTATTCGTTTGGAATTCAAGGCTTCGAATAATGAAGCGGAGTACGATGCACTAATTGCTGGATTAAGGCTAGCAGCAGCAATGGACGCAGATGAGGTAGTAGTCTTCTACGACTCCCAGCTTATTATAAATCAAGCAATATGCGAGTATGCAAACCGAGATGAGAAGATGATAGCTTATGTCAAGGAGGTGGTTAAGCTGCTAACACTGTTCAAGAATTGCCAGCTACAATAAGTTAGTCGAGATGATAATAGTCATGCCGACGCCTTGGCTAACCTGGCCAATGTGATGAAATCAGGTGAGGCAAGAACAATAATGGTTGATTATTTGTCAGGCCCAAGTGTAGAGCCCTTATAACAAAATATGAAGTAATGTGCATGGAGATAGGTTCGAGCTGAATGGACGCCATAGTTGTGTTCCTCATAGATGACAAGTTACTAGTAGACAGAAAAGAAGCACACAAAACTAGATTGAAGTTAGCCAGGTTCTGCTTGTCAACAAAAGGTTATGTCTACAGAAGGTCCCTCACTGGGCCCCTTCTGAGATGTGTGCATTCATCCTAAGTTGAGGACTTTCTTTATGAGATCCATGAGGGTGTATGTGGAAGCCATGCTGGGGGCAGATCGCTTACTCATAGGGCCATATCTCGGGGATACTGGTGGCTCTACATGCAGAAGGATGTTGAAGCTTACGTGAGGAAATATAAGAAGTGTCAAAGGTTCGCATCCTTGATACACCAGCCAGCTACAGCCCTGAATCCAGTAGCCAGTCCCTGGCCATTTGCCCAGTGGGGCATGGATCTTGTTGGGAAATTGCCCCAGGCAACTAGACAGAGAAAGTTCTTACTAGTAGCTACAGACTACTTTACGAAGTGGGTGGAGGCTGAACCCCTTGCAAAGATTCGCGATGTCGATGTAAAAAATTTCATCTGGAAAAACATTATTACTAGGTTTGGGATCGCAAGAGCCATTGTGATAGATAATGGCACCCAGTAAGCTAATCAAAAGCTTTTGTGCAAAGTATAAGATTAAAAACTATTACTCTACTCCTAGCTTCTCCCAGAGTAATGGTTAGGCATAAGTATCCAACAAGGCCATCCTGGATGGGATCAAGAAGAGGCTAGAAGATGCCAAGGGCAAGTGGGTGGAGGAATTACCCAATTTCCTAGTGGCATATCGGACTACACTGAGAAAATTTACTAGAGAATCTCTTTTTTCCATGTTATATGGCACAGAAGCAGTCATTCCCTTAGAGATCAGCATCCTTGGAATCAGTACTCAGGGAGTAGAGAATAAGACCATTAAGGCATTCCTTGCCCGAGATCTTGATCTAATAGAAAAAAGAAGGGAGAGAGCAACAATTCGGCTAGGGGCATACCAACAGTAGCTTGCTTAGGCATAAAACAAAAAGGTCAATCCCAGAGAGTTTCATATTAGGGACCTCGTCCTTAGAAAGGTTGTCGGCAACAAGAAGGATCCCAAGGATTGCAAGCTTGGCCCAAATTGGGAATGACCGTATCGGATCATCTCAGTAGCCGGTAATTGCACATATCTATAAAACCCAAGTTGTGTGTAGGATTATTTTGTTGGATAGATTAGTAATTAAATTAATTTATATGGGTCATTTATTAATATCAAAGAATTAGTTATGAGATGGCATTATATTTTCTATTACTTAGATGGGTAATTTTGTAACTTTGAGAAATTAGGTTAATAAGCCCACCTATATATTGTGGCTTTAAGTCTTAGGAAACAAACAAAACAGAGGCTAGGAATTGCTCCATAGGCGGCTAGGGTTTGAGAAGGTAAAAGAAAAAAAAGAAAAAAAAAAGAGAAGAGAGGTTCAAGTGAGGCCACAATAGGGATTGGAGGCAGCACGTTGGTGATTTTGGGACACCCATTGGTTAAGGTAAAATCTATCTTTACTGTTAATTATTAAGTTTATGTTGAGGAATTTAACAATCAATGCATTAAGGGGATTTGGAAGATCTATAGGTGCCTACTTAGGTTTTGAGAATTGGGTGCAATGTGTAAGTGTAACTTTGGGTGGGTAATAGAAACAATGGAGTTTGTATCATGGGTAAGGGTGTGTTTGGCTATAAAGTTGGGTTGAATGGTTTGATCTCTTGGATATTAAAGCAATACATTAATCTAATATGGTGGGGCTTTTGTGGGTATATGTAACATGTAAAAAAATATTAATTTATTTGAGGTTTTATTTATTAGGTTTGTGAGATTGAAGTGGTGAAGCTGGGTGTTTGGAGTTAGTGTTGGAGTGTTATTTTAGCTGTTTGAGGTAAGTAACCCTCTATCACTGTTGGTTCATTTTTATTCCTATCGAATCGTTTAAAATCATAAATATATATTTATAGCCTTCGTGTTCTCTTAAAATAAAACATGGGTCAAGTATAAAACAATATCGAATATTATTATGAAAGTTATTTGAATATTTTGTAAAACTATTCTGAAAATTGTACCAAATGTTTATTCCGAAAATATCGAATATTTTATTTGAAAGTTGTGTATTGTTTGAATTTTGAACATCACTCTAGTCTGACTATGATTTGGACCCTAGCCAATGGGGGTTATTTATTGGCACAGAAACTAGTTTCTTTTGGGGCTTTACCACCGGCCTATGTGTGGTTCTGGGCCTTGTCACGGGCTAAGTGACCGTAGTCATTAAGACTTGGGTTTTGTGAATCGAATAATTGAACTATCTGAATATCGAACCATCGATTTGAACAACGAATTACTTTGAATTATCACATTGGCTTTTCATTTAAAACGTATTGTACATTGTTTATTTTTAGCTATGAAACCATCTTACAAATAATTGTTCATTTATTGAACTGTAGAAAAATTATATTTATTGGTCATCGATTTATTTATTTATTTTTGTATACTTGATCCAGCTAGTAGTGATGGTTGGTTATTTACTGGGCTGTCTGGCTTACCCTTATTTTATTTTTCAGATTCTGAGGAGTAGAGCTGCGCGGGGTTTTTACTTGTGGGAGTGCCGAGAGTAGGACTATGATTTAAGTATTTGGATCATTATTATTAGTATTATTTTATTAGTGAACTTGATGGACAATTTCATATGATAAGAATTGTCTATTTGTATGGTTTTTAGCATTATGATATTAAAGGATTTAATTTGAGTATTTTATATTGTTGGTTATGTGTTGGACTCTTAGCCTTGCATGCTCACCTAAATGAGTGTGCGGCGTTGTCACGGAGCTTGGGGTGTGACAATATCGACTAGAAGACACTAATGGCCAAGAGTTGCCAAAACCTTGGAACACAAGCAATTTGAAGTTTTTCTACCATTAATTTCTATTTTTGAGATTTATGTAAAGATTTTATTAGCTGAAGTATTAATAAAATAGTTTGATTTTGTGAAATTATTGTTGAAACTTGTGCAATAGGACTAAATAGTCTTACGACGATGTTCCCATGGTGAACATGACGAATAACTTAAACTTACCATATGGTAGAGTTGAACGAAGTTTGCAATATTTTCGTATGAAACATGACTTAGACTTGCCATATGGTAGAGTTGAACTAAATTTGTGACGTTTCCGAATGAAACATGACGAATAACTTATATTTGCCACGGTGATGGTGTTGAACTAAGTTAGCAATGTTTCCAAATGAAACATGACTAGTAAGTTAAACTTGCCATGACGACAGAGTTGAACTAAGTTTGACCTGGTCAGATTGCAAGAGACATTGAGGTAGAAAACCTCGACCAGAATTGTCTAAATCAGATTATGGTAGCAACAGCAGATGCATCCTTAATGTGAATATAAGTGGTACTTAGGTTCACATTAAGGGGCAGGAAATGAGAATGAGCATAACATTTGTGAAATTTTTTGAAATTTCAAGTTAAAGTTATCCTAGATCATTGATAGGTGGAACTACCCGAGATGAGAGTACTGTACTATATCCGGAGTGTAATTGCCCAAGATACCCAGCCAAAGTACTAGACTTGAAATGGATGAAGTCTTGCTAGAAGACAACAAGTACAACTGAAGAAACAACACTTGCAAAAATTTGATGGGTAAATTACACTTTGCACCCTTGCACTTTACATCAAATCCCACTTTGGCCCCTACACATCAAATTGTGACACTTAACCCCCTGCACTTTTGGTCAAGTGTCACTTTGGCCCTTCTGTTAGTCTCATTGTTAATAGAGGTTAGTCACATGAAAAACATGTGAGGATAAATTACACTTTGCGCCCCTGCACTTTACACAAAATCCCACTTTAGTCCATACACATCAAATTGTGACACTTAGCTCCCTCAAGGATAACTTCTGTTAGCCTCACTATTAACAGAAGGGCCAATGTGACACTTAACCAAAATTGTAGGGGATTAAGTGTCACAATTTGATGTGTAGGGACTAAAGTGAGATTTTGTGCAAAGTGTAGGGGTGCAAAGTGTAATTTACCTAAATTTGATGAAATATTTTTAAAGTGTTGTTTGGCTGAGATAAATAGTAATAGTTGTTATCCGAGGTGATTAGTATATTCAACTCCGAGGTGAGAATACATCCAAGGTTTTAGGATCCAAGATGAGGAGCCAAGTTGTCAGACTTGGAAAGGTCAGAAAAAATTCTAAGTATGGAAAGAACATGCAAAGCATAAAAGTAAAGAAGTAAGCATATATGAAGGAAGCATACAACACTTAGAAGAAAAAAGGAGATAGGCATTATAAAAGAAACTTGTTCATACACAAAGGCACATCAGCCAAACAAAATTAGAAATTGTTCCAAACATAGCAACATTACAAATGTTCAGGCAGAAAAGAAAAAGTTCAAAGAAAAAGGAAAAATCCCAAGGGCATGGGTCTTCAATGTTTTCCTCAGACTGTCTTGCCTCGGTAATTGGTGTTATTTCAACCTTGGCAGTCAGTTGGGTAGACTTCTTGACCTCAATCTCGGCATCGATCTCAAGAAGTGTTTGGTCAAGACTCTTTTCGGCAGACTAGACCTCGGCCTCAAGGGTAGCCTTCTGGGCAGAGGTACCCTTGGAAACCTCGTATTCCTCCTCTGCAGTCAAGTCCAGGACTTGATCGTTAAGAGTTGAGGACTTGGCCCCAGCAGCGACCTCAGCCACATCAGCCTCTTCAGTCTCGGCGTCGTTGTCTCCAGAATCAGACTCCTCATCGGCCTCAGACCAGACAGGCAAATGAGGAAATGGCACGTTGAGTTTGTTGATATCTCGAAGAGGGTAGTCGTCAGGCACGGATAGCTCCTTGAGTGTCGCTATCTAGCCAAGGTAATAGCCTTTGTTACAAGCCAGATTGACTTGGGCCTTGTATTGGTTGCGCACGGCTTCTTGCCCCTCATCGAATGCCTTCTCATCGGCTGTCTTTACCTCGGTCTCTTTTGATTCGATGGCCTTCTTGAGCTTGGCCTCAAACTCTGCTGCTCTGGCCTCGGCAGCCTTAATGTCGGCCTTGGTGACTTCGGTAGAGGCATCGATGGTGTCGGCTTTAGCATTGACCTTGCTTTGAGCAGCCTTGGTAGCCTTGGCCTTATCCATCAGACCTCAGTTATTGGTCTTGACCTTGTTGAGTGAAGAGAGAAGATTGGCAGCTTCTTGAGTCTTCTTCACCAAATCCCTCTTCATCAACTCGGCCTTGATCGCAGCCTATAAGAAACAGAACAAGTTAGAAAACTTTGGTTAAGTGTTAGAAGGCTGAAATGGGAATAGTAAGAAACTTACCAAGATGGAGTGTTGCATCATGACGGCAAAGTTCTTATACTCATAAAGCTCGCCCATTTGGTTCATATCGGCCGGAAGGAGCACGACCGTTGAAAAAGCGGCGCCGACCTCTACACTGTCAATTGCACTGTCACCAGCTCTTAGAGATCGGTCTCCAACCATGACCTCGGGCGCCCAAGTCTGGTCGCGGGGGAAAACTGCTCCCACTATTAGGACCCCCAGATCTCGGCTTCTTTGGTGGCGGTGCATCTGATGAATCGGTCTCAGCCTACCTCTTCTCGACATCAGCTAGTTTGGATATCGGAATAGAATCCTCTGGGTCCTTCTCAGAGTTAGAAGGAATATAGGTGACAATGGCCTTGGCCTTGGTCTTTTTGACCCATTTTTGCCTAGGCTTAAGCTGGGAAGGAGGTGTGGACTACATGGATACAACGTCGGGTAAACTGGCAAGTAGATCTTTGGCCATAGCTGGTTTGCGACCCATCTCTTCGATAGTGGTTGTAACGGTCACACTAGTGCCAAAGTGAATTGCAGGCAGGGCAATTAGTGGATTTGCTGGATCATATAAGATGACTGGGTACGTAATTCGCCTCGTCCTCTTTGAGTTATGTTGGGTTTACTCTTGTTAGAGTGTCGGGTTTTAAAGTGAGGTCTTGTCAACTGTTGGGTTCGTTGTTTTTGAAAACTTATTCTCAAAATTCTCATTCTTATTTATTTCAATTTCGAGTTTCACTTGATTTGGAAGGTGTCAGGTTGGATCCGGGGTGTCACGGGTCGAGCCGGAAAATTTTCTAGCTGGGAGGTAGAAGCGCATGTGCGGGGGCTTGGGCAACACATGCAGAGAGAGGGCCGCACGTGTGGAGAGGAGGGGGGTGTCAATGGTGCATTCTGCATTATATACACATACGGAAGGAGGTGCGGGAGAGAGTGCCATACGTACAGAAGTGAGAGCCGCACGTGTGGATGGGGGTGCCGCACGTGCTGGATAAAGCTAAGTCAGAAAAAAAAATCTCATTTTTCTTCTTCTTGGGCTATGTGTATATCACTTTTTGTATATCTCTCTCTCTCTCTCTCTAAAAACCCATTTCTTTTCATTCTCTCTACATTTCCCTACACCAAACTAGATCAAAACTTTGATTTCTTTAAATCCATTAAAGCTTTGCCCTTAGTTCCTTGATCAAAGTTAGAAAACTTTTGAGGGCCACATTTTGTGCGATGGAAATCAAGTTTCAACACCGTTGATCTTGGGGGTTTCGTCTCATTCCTTCTTCAAATTTGAGGTAGGGATTTTCTTAGAGTTATATATATATATATATTTGCAAGATTTTGTTGATTTGGAACTCTTTTGGAAAGTATAGGAACTTGATTTTGGCTCATGTGTTGTGAATGATTTTAAAAGTGGGTTTCCAAAATGTTTTTCTAAAAATCCTTGAGATTGTGAGTATATTATTGTAGAAAAGTGTTAGCTTGAATTAATTTCTTTCAAAATGAGTTAGAATACCTAGTTATGGAAACCCTAGAGATTTGGGAAATTTGAGAAAATGTGGTGATGTTATGAAATTGATATTTGACCAATATTATAACAAATGTTGATATGAGAAATTTCATGGTATATGAGAATTAGTGGGTTTGGAAGTTTGTTGTTCAAATATTGATGTAGTCATGAAATGAGGAAATTAATGAAAATGCATGAAATGTGGAACATGTTGCTCCTCGATGAAGATTGATGAACATATTTTTATCTTGTGAAATTTTATTGAAAGAGAAATGGGAATTGTGACCATAATGAAAAAAATTGTACGGAGGAAATTGAAAATGGAAGGATATGGTTATGTATTGTTATATGTTGCATTGACATTTTAATTCATTTGATTATTACGAGTTTTGAATTGAGAATTGAAAATTTTGTATTTAAAGGAGAAATGTTTGTGAAATGAAATTCCATGGAAGTGTTTTTTTTTGGGTAAACACGTTGGTAAGTCTGGATAGGGGGTGTAGAGAAAATTGTTTAAGTTGGCTTGAGTGTCCAAGGTGAAAGACCGAAAACACGCACAGAGGAGGTACCATGTGCCTTCCCGTTAGCTACCGGTAAAGTGGGGTTTTGGTAGTGCTAGTTATGCCTACTTGTAGACACCAACCTAAGGATTACCTGAGTTGTATCTATCGCCCCTTGAACTTGAATAAAAATTTATTGGACTGTTGAAATGTTAAGAGTTCATTGTGCATGAAAGTTTTTCAACAAATAAAAATATGACTTTCTTTTAAAAGTATAGCATGGCATGTGCATTTCATTGTCACGAGACTTGTATAATTGTATATACTTTGTTAAGAATTTTCTACTGGGCTTATTGCTCACCCTATGGGATTTTGGTACGGGGAAAGATGTGGTGATTCCGCCAAATTAGGGCGTGGATGTGTATGTTGAGAGCACAAAGCTCTTGTTTTGTTGTGATTATATTTTTGCAAGCAAGGGCTATACTTGTATCGGTTTGAGCAACCATTTTGTATAGCCGGGCTTAAGCCTTGGATTTTGTAGCCCCTTGAGGGCACTTATTTATTTTGACTAGATATTTTACATGCTATAGATTCATGTACTGAAGTTGTTCAATGTATATCTACATGTGGAACTATTTTGTAAACATTTATGATCATGTATTCAAGTGTTAGAGAATTACTTCCGTTATTGTAACGAGCGGTAGTTGGTGTATTCTTATTGTGTATATTTTTGTGGGGCGTTACATTGTAGGTTGATGAGTCTGAACCTCGGCATTTAGGACTTCGGGTTTGACTGGCGGGTGCGTTTGAAACTCGGCGTTGGCGTTGGGATGGTGGAATGAGCTGGGCAACAGCCGAAGATGAAAGCTTCTCTACAAGGTCAGAACTAGAGGCTTGGTCTAGCCTTGAGGAAGAGGCAGCTAGTGGAGTTGAGGTGGACGGAGTTTGGCTTCTCCTGGGAACGTCGGGAAATGGGGATTAGTATGTTGGCACATAGTTCAGTAGAATGGGTGCCTTGCATTTTTCGATAGGTAAACCCAAAAGTTGGATGAGATCTCGGCTTGGGATATACTCTTGGCAGAAATTTTTTGATGGCTGGGGAAGTGCTGCAGAAACAACGAGAAAACATTAGTACATTTAATAGAAATAAATTACTATGTGTTAACAGAAATAGAACTATGGGGCGACTAAGTTCTTACCCTCATCTTCCCTAAAAACTCCTCGGCGTAGAGGATAGAGATGAAGATTGTCATCTGGAGTGAATTCCCAGTTTTTCGAGACAATCAAATAGTCATCTCTAGCACCCTTGTTGAAGTCAGAGAGGTCAGCTATTAGTTTGTACTTGGTGGATCTGGGCTTGAGGTAGTAGGTGTAGCCGCTCTTGGATTTGAGGTTACACATGGTGTAGTAATACTAGAGGTCGGACAGGGTTATCCTAGTTTTTTCTCGCTGTGCCAACTCAATAAGACCATTGATGACTCTAAAGGTGTTGACAGCCAACTGTATAGGGTTGAGTTTATAAAAGTGAAGGACTTCCCTAAAGAAGATATCAAGAGGGAATCTGTGTTCACCCTCAATTATGGAAACTACTGGAAATGGGTAGAAGGCCTCTCCTGGCATGATTAAGTCCTCCTTCACAGCCAGCCTGAAGTGGACATCAACTGGAATGGAGAACTCCTGGAGGAAGTACTCAAGTTTGGTCGGTGAATCTACTCTCCATTTAAACATACCCATTATCTCGACTAGGGTGATTTGGGTACTATTGTCTGTATGAAGAAGGGTTTACTGTAGGTTTGAAGATCTCAGCAAGTCCCTAATGAGTACTAAGGCAAGAATTCTGGGGGGATCAAGGGAGTTCTTGTTTCAATTTTCCTAAGAATATGGTTTCTAAGCAAATCCCAAACCTAATTCTATGGAAAAACAAGATGCAAATGCAAGAATCTAGAAACTAAGCACAGAAAACAAAAGAAGGAAAGATTGAAAATCACTATCTCAGTGACTGAAATGCAGAGAGTACAGAAACAAGCAAGGATACATTCATAAACATCTAAGTGACGGTGTGTGAAGCAGTGGTGCACAATCAAGAGCACAATCGAAGCAAGAAATAGAAATTCAAGATCCAGACAGAAATACAGAGTCAATGGCAACACATGAACATTTAACAGATACAATGTAAGGCAATGTGACGAAAACAGTACAGGTCATTCAAGAATACACCATGATCAGTATAGTGTAAAACAGATTTAAGAACAAGAATTGATTTGCAATGTCTAAACATGAAAAATGGCAACCAAAATCAAGGAGTGAATGAAGAATTCGAATAGCAAGAACGCATAAATGTTTTACAACAACGTCATACTCAAGGACAGTGGGAAATTGAAATCAAAAAGAAGAAACTGAGAACTTACCCACTAAAGCTGAGGAAATGATGCCAGAACAAAGCTCGCCGGAGTCAGACGGTGCCTTTGGTCGGAACGGAACAGTTGACAGGCTCGCCGGAGATGGAGAACGAAGCAGTTGCAGAGCTTCAAAATGATGAAAATGACGGAGCAAGGAAAATCCAGAGAGAGAATGTGTGAGAATAGAGAGAGAATGGAAATTGAAAGTGAAGAGACGGAGGAAGAAGAGAAAGTTTTGTTGAAAATGAAAAAATGCGGCAAAGGCATGATATAACCACCTAGGACGAAGTGCCTGTGCCAGGTGGCATGGGACAGAATCGACGTGACTTAATGGTATGTGCCAAGTACGAGCTAGTAAGGATGGGACACGTGGAAGAAACGGTTGAGATGACTGTGTATGACAGCTCATGCGTAGTTGAAACTCTTGCAATTCTTGAAATAATGAGGTAATAACCTCAGCTAGAGAAGCAATCTCGGATGGGATGCTTAGAGAATTTGGTTCTTGGTTCGTGATTCTTGATAAAGTGGGCAACTAAGTCCTTGTTTCGTAAAGCCGATGAGTCATGACCTCAGTTGGAGAAATACATGTGTAGGTTCCATCACCTCAGGTTGCCGAGGTAATAGAACCTAAGGGGCAGTTGTGGGGAAGTATTTTATGAATGACAGCACGTGGCTAAGGTGGTGCTGAAGTGTAAGCCGAGGTGTCACATGGCCTAGTTATGCTTGCCGAGATAATCTTGGCTAGGCCGAGGTTATTTGTGGAGATGCCGAAATCCGAGATAAGTAGATAAGGGATAAGAATCCTAGACAAAAAAGGATTCTAGTTTGGATAGGATAAAGCTCTTATGGAGTTTATCCCTATCTAGCTAAGAGTCCGAGATAAGCATTATGTGCTTGAGTCATATGAAGTGAGACTTCTGGGAGATTTGGGCACTAATGGCTATAAAAGAGAGGCACCCCCATGGGTTTTAGGTATCTGTGATATACTTTAAGCAGTGACTTGTGAGTTTTACTCTGATTTGATATCTGTGAGAGATTACTGGCTTGATCGTTGGAGGCCCCCGGGTGGCGAACCACTGCGGAATTAATTCTCATGTTCTTGTTACAAGTTGTTGTGCTTAATCTATTCTGTCGGTGCTCTCCAGCTGAGTTCCCCGCTTGGTTGTGTGGTCAAAAATCAACACCCACAATATCATATTTACAACAAAACTACAATGGTTCGTAACTTTTAATTTAGAGGTGCATAATATAGATTCACCATTTATAACTACAAAATGACATAATCTATCACAACATTTATAATTTTTACCACAAAAATTTATAACTTTACACTTGAACTTTCTCTTATATGTTATTAGAGGTGGAAAATGGGCGAATATGGGCAGATCAAAATGGGTTATACATTTAAAACAATTCAATCCAAACTCATCCATTTAATAAATGAGCTTAAACGAGTTAGATTGAATTAGATACGGGTTGGACAAATAAACCCAACCAACCCATTTAATTTATCTTCTTCTTTCTTTTTTTTCTTTTTTTTTTTTCCATTTTTTTTAAAAATATTTATTATTTATTTTTATTTTTATTTTTTGCTAAACATTTTTTTTATTTTTATCTTTTAAAAAAATTATGTAAATTTTTTCAAAAATTGGTGATAGAAGTGGTGCCATTTAGACAGGATTAAATGGATACCCATATCCAACCTATATAAATCCAATTTTAATTGGATGGATAATAAACAACTCATTTAAATCTATTTATTGATTTAGATAGATTAAAATGTGTTTTAAATTAATATAATGTGTTTTAAATTAATATAATTGGACGAGTTCATAACTTTGGGTTAAATTTGCCACCACTATATGTTATCATTATTTTTGTATTATTTGTATTGGCGAAAGACATTGTTGGAGAGCCAATAAAGAGACTATTTACATGAGGGTGAGAGGCCATGCAAATAAAAATTCCTTTTTTTTTTTTTTTTAAACTAATAAAAATTCCTCTCACGCTACGCCAAATCCGTAATAGGGAATTTTGGGCGAAGCTAAGGCCAAGATCCACATGTCTCTATTTTCTGGTATAAAATAAAAATAAAAATTACACATCAGTTGAATTTTTACAAAATATTTATATATTAATAAAAAAAATTATAAATTTAATTATTAATGTTTATAAAATTTACTATTGAGTTGATTTTTTTTTTTTTTATATAAAAAAAAAATACATTGTTGTAATTCCTTCCAAAAAAAATATGTGCGTAGTGTGAAACATAAACCCACATTGTTAATCTAAACCACCTAAACTTAGTTAATATAATATAAATATTTTTTTACTCTACCAATTGATTTTGGGAAAAAGCTTGGGACTCCCAATTTGGAGACCCCATGACTCCTAAATGTGTGTGATTGGTCCATGTGTGTGTTTTTTTTTTTCATATCTCTTTCACATAGGATGATGTGGGGATCATGGGGTGGAGTTTTTGTGGGGTCTCAATCATTGCTCTCAGATTTTGAATTAGGTAGTATGAAAATTTGATCTTGAGTTGCCTCACTGGAACCGGATGTCAGTACATGACAAATGTATAAAATTACAATGAAAATGGTCGTGAGTCTAGGACGCAATGAAAATGACCGCAAAACAAGTCCCACGATGACCTACGAACAATGAAAATGGCTGCAATAAGACGAAATGAAAATGACCTATTTATAAAATCGATATAGATCTACTTTGATTTTGTGTATTGTGGAATCAAAGGTAATACGTCTTCTCCCATTCATATCTTATCTACTTGATTTTTTCTTTGTAACCAACTAATTCCTTATTTTGATGCAGATCTCTCTCTGTGTTACTATATTAAATCATGGCAGCAACAACAAGAAGAAGAACACCTCAGCAAAGCACGCAGACAAACTTGTTTGGACATATCAATGTCTCATTTCTAAGCATTACAACACACTCCTACTATTGCTTGTCACAGCAACAACAACATAGTACCTCATCATCCTCCTCTGCTTCCTGTAACGCCGTTCTGGCCTTTATTGTCCTAGTGCTCCTCAGCTTTTTGCAAATCAAGTATCAAGGGAAGGACATATCCCCATTCGACACATACCCCAAATCTTTAGGTGTTTCCATTGCTAGTTTGCTTCTCTATTGCTCCGCTTACTATGCCGAACTGAAATCTTCTTCTTATGAAGATCACAGCCGCTGGCAAACTTGTGCTCGCCATGGGACAGTGGTGTTTGGTTGGCTTGGTTTGGTGTCTCTAGTTTCAATTCTTTTGCCAGACTCAGTGGGCCTCTTCTCTGCTTTCTCTATATATTGTTCTTGGCAGGTGAGTTTCTTGGCAGGTGGCTCTATCAGGTAGTCATCATGGGCAGAGTTCCGGTAATGCTTCCAAGTCGGCTCACAACTGCTCATGCCCTACAGAGGACTATCTCATCAGCATAATCAGCAATCAATAAACCTTTTTTGTTTGGGTCAAATAATGATGAGCTGTGTCTGATACGGTTATATCAGGAATGTTAGTTTATTCTTGGCTCTTTTTTTTTCCTCCTAATATTTCCGTATTTCCTCTTTTTTTGTTTAGTAATGAAAGTGATAGTAGTAGTATGGATATGTAGGTTGTTCCCAGTTCTAAGAAACAAAAATGGGATTTGCTATTTTAAATAAGTTTCTTAATTCCCTCATCAATATTCCTCAATTCTATTTGGTACTAATGATGCATAACACCATTCAAAAGCCATCATTTTACAAACAAAAAAGCACAAGAACCAGTTTCTTTGTCCAAAAATTCAGCAAGTTATCCTTGCCACATATTAGTCCCTATTTGTATTGATACCAGTTCGGAGAGATGCAAGAAAATGAATTTTGTATAAATAAAGTTATTTTAGATGTCATCCACGTTACATTACATTACATTAAATTTAAATTTATATTATAAAATTTCTGTTTAATTTCATGTAACTTTGGAGACTATTTTTTGGAGTTCCTTACATTTTATGTTTTTATAAAAAAAAAAATTTAATGACCAGAGTTGGATTTAATAACCTCACTATGTCACAACCCAAACTCGGTACCCAAAGGCTTGGTGTCGCAACAAGATAAAAATAAAAAAAATCTAAATTTCTCTAGTAGTAGCGCAACGGATAAATTTAATAAATTAAAATAAAATAGTTGGGTACCAAAGGTTTATTAAAAGAAATAAAAATAGTCATCTGGGCCTTTATTTTATTACAAGAGTCCAATAAAAAATACAGATAGTACACATGTAACGCCCTCAAAATATAACATAAAACCCATCAATATAGACATGCATTGATATACAAAAGTCCAACATTCTTCTATTCATCAGAGTATTCGATTACAAAAGGTATTACATGTTAACAACAAAAGCAAATACCCTACGGGCTTACAGCTTTCCAAGTTAACACTTGGTTACAAAAAGAGAGCACTAGCTCAATTACACGTTAAGCCCTTGGCTTGAATTTACATGTAATACATCAAAAGAAGAGAGACAGCAAAAATCCATCCGCCTCAAGCCTCCCAAGCTATGTCCTTGGAGGTGGCATGCTACCTGTACCTGAAAATGATGTTCCCATATAGGGTGAGCCACAGCCCAGTAGAAATACACTAAACCAGCTATGAACAATGACTAAAAGATTAGCAGTTGATAGATGGTCAACCCTGATACATCCACTTATATCACATTACAACTACATAACATACAAGTCCATGTTACTTTTCATTTTCCATTTTCTGTAGATAAGCATACTAGCTAAATCAATACATCAACAGATACGCATATTAGCTATATCAACATCTCAACAGATAAGTATAAGAACTATATCTTACAACCAAAGATAAGCATATGAGCTATATCTGCACTTCTCTAGACAAGCATATGAGCTGTGTCTGTACTTCTCAAAGATAAGCATATGAGCTGTATCTACGGAGTTCATCCCCTATCTCCTCCCTACACTATCCGGTTTAGAGGTACATCCCCTATCTTCCCCTAAACCGCGGAGTACATCCCCCATCTCCTCCTCTACACACAATGCATATAAACACAAGGGTTCTATACACAATCAATCAATACATAAAGTTAATGTATTCTAACAGCCGTCAAGTTCCATGACACATTCCATTGATTAGTTTTTGTTTGCCTAATCATCATGCATTGTCTACAACAATCAAAACCATCCTCCACCGATAGCCCAAAGCAGTTATTTCTAAACAGAAAATAAATGCACAAAATGGATAATATATCAACATTTCAATTTGGTGAGCGATAAATAATTCAACTACACCCTTTAATCCCATACATTACAAACTTCAACGTTTCCAATTCAACTCCTCATTTCCTTTAATTAATTATATACATTAATTAATTAAAACAATTAGGGCAAATTCCCATAATTAACAAAACAACCCTAAGGTTCCGTTTTTATCCATAATCCATCATCTATCTCATCTTTCTATGCCAAACTTGCATTTAGGTTTATTATAAACAAAACCCCAACTTTTGTAAAATTACACAATAGGGCCAAACTTCCTCAAAACTACCCAACAACACCCAACATATCAAAATGCTAAAAATTTAAGACAAAATCCATAAGAAAGAGTAGGATATCCCTACCTTAAAGTTTGAGCTCCAACAAAGAAGATGAAGAAAACGAAAACGAAAATGCTCCAAATCACAAAATTTTCGGATCAAAAGGTAGCCCTCGACGATCAACAACTTTTTTGTAAAGGCCAAAGGTGAGAAAATCACTCCGACTAGATCAATACCTAGAGAGAAGGTAGAGCTCTAGAGTGAGAAGCTCAACAATGGTGCTTTGGAAAAGTAAGAGAGAGAGAGTGAATGTAAAAAGTGATTTTAAAATGCCCAGCTGTTAACTGATATACGACATTCCCGCTCGAGCGGAAAACATAACGCTCGAGCGTGAAGAACAAAAAACTAGGTCCGCTCGAGCGCGATAAGTCCCGCTCGAGCGTCAAGACACAAGAATAAAGTACATCCGCTCGAGCGCAAGAACCAGTCCGCTCGAGCGTAGATCTTCCCCTCCGAGAACTTCCACAGACACAGTACTACCCGCTCGAGCGCAAACAATCCCGCTCGAGCGCAACCAGCTCGAGCGCAGGAAATCCGCTCGAGCGTAGAAATCACACCTGCAGAAGTTTTGCAGGGCACCAAAATACTAGGAGTGTGCAATCTTCGCTCGAGCGCTCCAAGACCCGCTCGAGCGGAACGACCAAAAACACAACGACAAGGATTTAGACCAAGGCTCAACCCACCTGCTCGAAACATGCCCAACACATCCTAAAACTTAATCAAGTGGAATTTAAAGGACAACAACAAGGTAGACACAACTACCAACTCCACAGAACCGAGTCCGGAATACAACTGAATAGTAAAGGGAATACCGGGGTCGCTATAACACAAAAAAAGAAGAAGAGAAAACTACTGTGATTTATCCCCTATTTTGATCTTGTTGAATCTCGTCACCTGAAAGGGGTAACAACTATAAGCACATAGCAGAGTAAGTAATATTATACTATGAGTATAGGGTACAAAAGAGCCATGGATAGTTATTTAAGCTAAAACATTAACATAATTTAAGTTTAATAAACAAATTATTTAAGTGACAGAAACTGAAATACAGAAAGTACGTAAATAACTATAACCAGGGTACAGGACAGAACAGAACAGGGGTTACTGTTGTGACAATCAGAATAAGGGTCAATAGATCCATGACAAACAGAGGACCACAAGGTAGCCAAACAGGGGCCAATGGTTTATTTAAGTCCCCAAAGGCGTGGGACTCCCGTGGTGGTACTTACAGAACATAATTATTTATAAAATCTTTGTCAAATAATTTCTAAAATTTAAACAAACATATCAATGGGTTTCAATTTAAGTAAATAAAATTCAGAAAATAATCCACGTAATTGAAAAATCAACATAACCATAAAACATAAATTATATAAAATAAATTGTGGTAACTCAAAATATTCGTAAAATATATCATAGTAACTCAAGACATATAGAAAACATTTTATGATAACTCAAGGTATAATAACTCACTTTAAAATTACTCCTAAATTATTCTGGGTTCGCTCCCCGTTTCTTGTGTTTCTTGCTCAAATGTTCTCTACTATAGCACTGTGTTTTCTTGCTCGGATACTTTCTCCTACAACACCTATCATATTTATATAGAACCAAGAGTGAGGCCCAAGCAACAAAGTATACACGCAGGTAATTCCTCTTAATGCCACCTGTCCTTGGCCCTTAACTTTCTCTCCCCTATTGCCATCTGTCTTTGGCCCTTAAGTTTACCTCAAGGAATTACCAAGGGCCATGTTAAACTTTGGCCCACCAAAAGGTTGTTTGGCCATTCTTTTTTTTTTTTTATAGTATTATTTAATTCAATTCTAAAGGCTATGATTCGTAAAATTACCTATGATTATACATTAGGTTCACGTCTAAAAACCTCACCACCCAACTATAAAGCATCACTTACCACTTACTGAAATATTTAACGTACGGTGCCTCACAATTTATTTCCCTAACAATTTAATCGATTAATTCTCAATTTCCTAAACTATGCATTTATTTATTTATTTATTTGTTATTATTATTATTATTTATTTTATTATATTATATTTTATTATTTTTTTTATAATAATTCTATTTATTGCAGTATTGAATAAAGTTTACAAATTCGGGTGTCACATTTCTCCTTTCTTTAAAAAAAGTTTGTCCCCAAACTTGACATACCATGGTTTTCGAAGAGGTGTAGGTGCTTGGTTCGCATTTGGCTTTCAGTTTCCCATGTCGCTTCTTCGACACGATAGTTTCTCCATAAGACTTTTATAAGAGGTATAGTCTTGTTTCGAAGGACCTGATCATAACGATCGAGAATCTGTACAGGTTGTTCTTCATAAGAGAGGTCTTCTTAAACTTCCAGGTTCTCATAATCGACAACATGCTTTGGGTCTTGAAGATATCGACGAAGCATCGAAACGTGAAACGCATTATGGACATTGGACAGTTCAGGTGGAAGCGTAAGGCGATATGCCATAGGACCAATCCTTTCGAGTATCTCGAATGGGCCGATGTAACGTGGGTTTAACTTTCCTCGTTTTCCAAATTGGATAACCCCTCTTGTGGGTGAGATCTTTAGAAACACATGATCTCCTATTTGAAATTCTAAGTCCCGTCTTCTTGTATTTGCATAGCTTTTCTGGCGGCTTTGGGCAGTGTGAATTCACTATTGGATGAGTTAAATTTTATCACTTGTGATTTGCACGATTTTGAGGCCTAATAATTTCCTATCTCCGACTTCCATCCAACACAAAGGTGATCGACATCTCCTTTCATACAGTGCCTCGTACGGTGCCATTCCAATGCTTGCATGGTGGCTGTTATTATAGGCGAACTCCACTAAAAGTAGGTGATCATCTCAATTAACTTTGAGGTCTAGCACACACACACGTAACATATCTTCCAAAGTTTGGATTATTCTTTCGGATTGCCCATCAGTTTGTGGGTGATAAGCCGTGCTAAACATCAAAGTGGTTCCCAAAGCTTTTTGCAATTTGTTCCAGAAATGAGACACAAGGCGGAAGTCTCTATCGGATACGATTGAAATTAGGGCGTCGTGCAAACAAATAATTTCCTTAATGTACAGAGTGGAGAACTTAGTAAGGGAGTACGTGATTCTGATTGGTAGAAAATGCGCCGACTTTGTCAATCGATCCACGATAACCCATATTGCATCAGTCTTCGAGACTGATTTTGGTAGCCCGACCACAAAGTCCATAGTAATGTGCACCCATTTCCATTCAGGAATAGGGAGTGGTTGCAACATTCCTACAGGTCTCTGATGTTTTGCTTTAACCTATTGACAATGCAAGCATTTGGAGACGTGGCTTGCTATGCCTTTCTTCACTCCTATCCACCAGAAGTGTTCATTCAGACCGTGATACATCTTCATATTGCCAGGGTGGATCGCAAACCTCGAGCTATGAGCTTCTACCAATATCTTCTTCTTGAGTTCTGGAAGGTCGGGTATACAAATTCGATTCCGAAATTTTAGCATCCTATTGCTTATTGTGAAGTCAAGATCGGGCATGTCTCCTTGCTCCTTGTACTTTTTCTTCAAAAGTTTATCTTCACATTGGCGGACTCTAATTTCTTCAATCAGCTCGGGTTCCACGATTATGTTGGCAAGCAGCCCATTGATCTTCTGGGGAACAAGGGTACATGCCAAACTTCTAGTAATCTTTCGACTCAACGCATCTGCTACTATGTTAGCTTTGCCTAGATGGTGATGGATCTCCACATCGTAGTCCTTCATAAATTATAGCCATCGTCGTTGCCTCATATTCAGTTCTTTCTGTGTAAATAGATATTTGAAATTATAGCCATCGTCGTTGCCTCATATTCAGTTCTTTCTGTGTAAATAGATATTTGAGACTCTTGTGATTTGTGTAAATTTCCCAGGTTACTCCGTAGAGATAATGATGCCAGATTTTGAGGGCGAAGATCACCGCAGCCAATTCTAAATCATGAGTTGTGTAGTTCCTTTCATGAGTCTTTAGTTGGCGGGAGGCATAAGCAATGACCTTCCCATTTTGCATAAGTGCACAACCCAAACCATTGTATGAGGCATCGCTATAAATTACGAACCCTTCTGTTTACGCGGGAAGTGCTAGTATAGGAGCCGTCACGAGTTTGTTCTTTAATTCTTGGAGGCAACGTCCTTACTTGTCTATCCACTCAAAGGGTGTGTTTTTCTGAGTTAGTTGGGTCAAGGGTGATGCCATTTGCGAGATATCTTGCACGAAGTGCCGGTAATAGCTGGCTAGACCCAAGAAGCTTCAAATTTCGAACACGTCAGTAGGCCGTGGCCAATCCACGATTGCTGTAACCTTTTGGGGGTCAACTGAGATGCCATCTTGGTTAACGATGTGACTGAGGAAGTGTATACTAGTGATCCAAAAGTCGCATTTCTTCAACTTGGCATAAAGCTTATGATCACGTAGTGTCTGTAGAACTCTTCGCAAGTGGTGCTCATGATCTTCTGGTGATTTGGAGTATATGAGAATGTCGTCAATGAAGACAATGACGAACTCGTCAAAATAGGGTTTGAATACTCGATTCATGAGGTCCATGAAGGCTGCTGGAGCATTTTTTACACCAAATGGCATGACGAGAAACTCGTAGTGTCCGTAATGGGTTCTGAAGGAAGTCTTTTCGATGCTTTCTGTTTTGACTTTTAGTTGATGGTAGCCAGAATGCAAGTCAATTTTCGAGAATACTTGGGTGCCTTGCAGTTGATTGAACAAGTCGTCAATTTGTGGCAGAGGGTACCAATTTTTTATGGTGACTTTGTTTAGCTCTCGGTAATCGATGCATAACCTCATCGTGCCATCCTTTTTCTTTATGAATAATACTGGAGCTCCCTAGGGTGAGGTACTAGGTCGAATGAAACCTTTGTCCAGTAGTTCCTGGAGTTGAGTCTTTAGCTCTTTTAATTCTGTCATGGACATGTGGTAAGGAGCTTTTGAGATTGGTTGTGTACTAGGTTGGGTTTCAACGGTGAATTCGATTTCTCGGTCAACCGGGGTGCTAGGTAGGTTTTCAGGAAATACATCCGGGAATTCTCGAACCACAGGGATTGCATCAAGTGTGGGGGGCTCTTGTTGAGTATTGATCACATAATAGATATAACTTGAACAACCTTTTCTTAGAAGTCGTTGGGCTGTCATGAAGGATATAACACATGGATAGGGAGAGACTCCAGTTCTTTCGAAGACAAGCTCGAGTTGGTTTAGTGACCGGAGGAAGACCTTTTTGGCTTCACAATCAATAGAGGCATGGTTGGCAGCTAACCAATCCATTCCTAAGATTACATCAAAGGTACTAATGTAGAGGGGAATCAAGTCTACGTGTAAATTTTCCCCTTTTAAGGATACAGTACAAGATTTGTACACATCAGCAATAAGGGTGGAGTTTCCAGAAGGAAAAGACACAGATAGTATGTATTTTAAGGGTTCGGGTGTTGATGCCAACTTGGTAGCAAAGTGTGGTGTAACAAAAGAATAAGTTGAACCAGAGTCAAAGAGAACATGGGCTAAGTGACCACAACAGAAAGTGTACCTGACACAACATTCTCAGTAACTTTTGGGTTTCCAAGCACCAAGGCAAAAGGTCTTCTTTGGTGTTTTTGGTCCTTTCTCACTCCTCTAGGTACCGCGGGTTTTCGGACTGGTTCAGAGCCGGCTGTAGGGCTAGTAAGCTTTGGACAATCTCTCAGTAAGTGGCCAACTTGGCCACATCTAAAGCATGCTCCCCGTGTCTCGACGACATTGTCCCCAATGAATCCTTCCACAAGTAGAGCAAGTTGGAATGGTGCCACCTCTAGAATTCGTAGGACCTTGATTGCTTGAACTGGTTGAACTGGTTGTGCCCGTATTTACCCTCTTGGGAGGTGTGACACCGGGTCTTCTGTTATATCTTTCCCAAATTCGCTTCCTTTGGCTTGGTTCTGTGGAGCGCAAGGCTTTAATCCCTCTTCCCGCAATGTATGCTCAATCCACTACCACCACATAGGTTGGTAGTTTTAAAACCTCCAGCTTGTCTTTGATTTTAGCATCCAATCCTGCTTCAAATTTCCTTGCTTTTCGAGCTTCAGTGGGGATGATGTATGTCGCAAATCGAGCCAGTTGCGTGAACTTGCTCTCGTATTCAGCCACTATCATGGTTCCTTACCTTAGATGTATGAATTCCAATGCCTTTTGTTCCCGCAGTGAATCTGGAAAGTATTTTTCATAAAATACCTTCAAGAATCTGGCCCAAGTCACAATATATTCTTTCTCCAGGGTAAGTAGCCACCATTTTTGTGCATCGTCTTTGAAGGTGAATGTGGTGAAAGTCACCTTCTACCTTTCTGTGCAAGGTAGCGCACGGAAAATTTTCTCCATATCTCTGACCCAAGTTTCTGCCACCAGTGGCTTTGTACTGCCGATAAATATGGTAGGTTTCAAGTCCTGGAACTGTTTTATAGTAGTTGGCTCTTCTCGTCATTCAGACAATCCGCTATTAATCTTGGTTTGTAAGGCTTGCAGAAAACTAGTAATTGCTCTTTCCATAATTTGCTCCATTGGGTCGGTACCGCTGACCGACGATCCGATTCCATTTCCATCATTAGCCATTACTAGAAGGTGAAAACGATTAGTGAACTCCCCCCCCCTTTTTTTGTGAACCACTTAATATACATTTAATTATCTATGATTCACAAGATACTATAACAGTACATATCATGATATCATATCTATGATTTGCAAGATACTATAACAGTACATATATCATTTTTTACTTATGCAAAAAGAATACATATTAGTACAATGTACTTAAAATACAGTCAAAAGTCAGTATCTAATTCTATTAATACAAAAACAGAAGGATTAGACTAATCATAGTCAACTCACAAAAAAAAAAAAAAAAAAGATCTCCTGGTCAGATGTCTAGAAGGGACCATTAGGTCACCACAAGAACTGACTCTGGAAAATTGGCCTATGAAATAACCCCACAAACTAACTCTACATGAGGGGCTCAAACTCCCACCCACTGAGCTTTACTCCAAAGCACCGCCATACTACCCGGACCATGTAGATAGGAATACTGTTGTCATAACCCCAAAACTCCCGTCCGGTAATCCGCACCGGTATCTCCAAGTATGATACACTGTCGGTGAAGTTCACAACTGGGGTCTGGACAATGTGCTATGGAGGAGGTGTCGTAGTGCACAATGTGGCTGCTAGGATATGCATGTCCTCTCCTATCCGCAAAGCCCAGAAGTAGAAGTGCGACCAGAAAATGTGGTTGTCCTAGCTCTGGAGTAAGACCAACAACATGGGTTGGCCCTATGTACCTCTCACGAGTGCTGCCTTGGCTAAGCCTCCAAAATAGGAAATCCTCATCGGGGTCGGCCTGCAAATACACGGGTCGCCCCATGAGTCGATAAAGTGTCGGGTGGGCTTGCCTGACAAGACTCTCTGAATCACCCAACCTTTTAATAGGTTCGGGATAAGATGAGCTTCTAGGGGCTCGAACCAAAATAACTCCATTAGGTTTGCCATTCCTACACCACAGGAAAACTTAGCCCAGAAATATTTATAAAACGGTTTGCCTGTAGACAATTTAATAAAAAAAAAATTTGTTTTGGGAAAACACATACCATAATATCAAATAATAATATGAAGTTAAATTTATTATTAGTATTTTTTTTTTGTCTCAAATAATTATTTCAAATAATGTGAATAATTGTACAGAACAAGTTAGAAAAATATATTAAATTCATTTTGATTAAAAAAAAAGAAAAAACTGGCTCTGATACCACTTTGTCACAACCCAAACCCGGTACCCAAAGGCTTGGCGTCGCAACAAGATAAAAATAAAAATAATTCTAAATTTCTGTAGTAGTAGTGCAACGGATAAATTAAATAAATTAAAATAACATTGTTGGGTACCAAAGGTTTATTAAAAGAAATAAAAATAGTCATTTGGGCCTTTATTTTTTTACAAGAGTCCAATAAAAAATACAGATAATACATAAAAAAGAAGAAGAGAAAAACACTGTGATTTATCCACTATTTTGATCCCGCTGAATCTCGTCACCTGAAAGGGATAATAGCTATAAGCACATAGTAGAGTGAGAAATATTATACTGTGAGTATAGGGGCACAAAACAACCATGAATAGTTATTTAAGCTAAAACATTAACATAATTTAAGTTGAATAAGCAAATTATTTAAATGGCAGAAACTGAAATACAGAAATTACATAAAAAACTATAACCACGGTACTGGACAGAACATAACATGGGTCACTGGAATAACAACCAGAACAGAGGTCAATGGATCCATGACAAACAAATGACCACAAGGTGGCCAAACAGGGGCCAATGGTTTATTTAAGTCCCCAAAGGCGTAGGACTCCCGTAGTGGTACTTACAGAACAAAATTGTTTATAAAATCTTTGTCAAATAATTTCTAACATTTAAACAAACATATTAATGGGTTTCAATTTAAGTAAATAAAGTTCAAAAATAATCCACGTAATTGAAGCATTAGCATAACCATAAAACATAAATTATATAAAATAAATTTTGGTAAATCAAAAGATTCGTAAAATATATTATGGTAACTCAAGACATATAGAAAACATTTTATGGTAACTCAAGGTATAATATAACTCACTTTAAAATTACTCCTAAATTATTCTGGGCTCGCTCCCCGTTTCTTGTGTTTCTTGCTCGAATGCTCTCTACTATAGCACTATGTTTTCTTGCTCGGATGCTTTCTCCTACAGCACCTATCCTATTTATATAGAACCAAGAGTGAGGCCCAAGCAACAAAGCATACACGCAGGTAATTCCTCTTAATGCCACCTGTCCTTGGCCCTTAACTTTCTCTCCCCAATTGCCATTTGTCTTTGGCCCTTAAGTTTACCTCAAGGAATTACCAAGGGCTATGTTGATCTTTGGCCCACCGAAAGCTTGTTTGGCCATTTTTTATTATTATTTAGTATTACTTAATTCAATTCTAAAGGTTATAATTCCTAAAATTACCTATGATTATACAATAGGTTCACGTCTAAAACCTCACCATCCAACTATAAAACATCACTTACCACTTACTGAAATATTTAACGTGCGGTGCCTCACAATTTATTTCCTTAACAATTTAATCGATTAATTCCCAATTTCCTAAACTATGCATTTATTTATTCATTTATTTATTTATTATTATTTTATTTTATAATAATTCTATTTATTGTAGTATTAAATAAAATTTACAAATTCAGGTGTCACACACTATGCGTATGAAAGGATTTTTTACTCGAGATTTGGGGCATAAAAACTTTTATTTCGGATATAAAAAAGTTTAGATCTACACTCTAAAAATATAGATTTGTTGTAATAACCCCGACCTATGATTAACGTTAATCCATGATTTCATGTACCTTATAAGTTACTAAGATCAAATTTTGGACTTATTACACATGTGTTGCATTATTTGTGTTTCTATCTGTTTATTGTAGGAATATCTGTTTGAGATGCTGCTATATTTTGCGGTTTGAAGGCCTTATCGGCATCTGATTCAGAAATTGACTTGGTATATGTGTTATGTGGAATTTATAGAATTTTATGGTAGGTTTAATTGAAATTCGATTTGGAACGATTAAATTAGAATAATTAATGTCAATGTGATTAACCTAAGTCAATCTTAATTAAGCCACTTTAATTAAGCCTATATAAAGCTACTTTGACTCCCTTATTTTACTTTACACCCACATGCCCTACTCATTGAGCTCATAAACGTGAGAGGAAGAGAGAATTAGAGAGTAAAAGTTGATCTCAAGAAGCCAAAAAGGAAGAATTGCTAGGAAATTAAAGGGGAATTGGAGAATTGAGTTAGGATTCACCAATAGTTCAAAGAATTGAAGACTTTAGGTAAGAAACCAAGCCTTTAGTCTTGAAGTTGAGTTGTTTCACCCATGAATTTAAGTGAATTGAGCTAGGAGATGTAGGAACCAAGCTTAAGAAGTAGGAAGGAATATCAATTCATACATGCATGTACATTTCATTACATTTTGAGCATATTTGCTAGGAATTCTCTTATGCATGTCATAAATTGAGCTTAGTTGTGGGAATTCATCATGTTTTACATCCTCTAATTTCATTTGATCATGATTTGGAAGCTTGAAGCTCAATCATTTCATGCATGTCATGTTTTTAGAGAATTCATGAAGTTTAAGTTGAATTTGAGAACAATTGGCATGCTTTTGGGCCTTGATTTCATGAAATGATCTTTAAATCATGATGTTTTGTGAGTTTCTAAGTGTTTTCCAGAATTTTGGCCCAAGAGGATGGGTTTTGAAGTGTTTAGTTTGAGTTTGAAGCTTGGAGATAAAATCTGGAAATTCCAAAATTTGAATCTGCGCTTGAGCATAGGAGTTCACACTCGAGTGAGCACTCTGAGTGCGTGCACTTCCGCTCGTGCGACCTGATGCCCGCTCGAGCGTGAAATGCATGTACCCAGAAGTTTATATGTTTTGCAGCGCGCTCGAGCGGGGATCGAGCGTCCGTCGAGCATGAAAAGCAAGCAACCAGTACTTTTTCAAGTTTACAGTTTGCTCGAGCGAAGGAAGTCACGCTTGAGCGAACCCTCACTTTTTGTATGTCTGCTTGAGCGAGGAAAGCCACGCTCGAGCGTGGACCCTGTTTTCAGCAAGATTTGAAAAATGTTTTCAAGTACATTTTTGCATCATCATTCCATCCTAGGCACTCCTAGGCCATGATTAAGACACCATAATGATGATGAAGGCTAGAAACACACTAAGAACAAATGAATTAAGTCATGTTCAATCCGAGCGTGTGTATTCAATGTATGAATCTGCCATATTATGTAGGTCACGCGTCTCAGGTTTGGTGAACTACCCACTTTGCCATCTATTCGGAGTTACCAGTTATCAGTGAGTAATAACTTTGCAAAGTTATGTTCAATGTTAACTATTTTCTGAACATTACGATTAGTTTTCTGAAATGCTACGCTATGTTTGAAATGACTGAATGATTGTCCAAGATTCTGAAATGCATTCATGGCATCCTTAGTATCATATGATATGCGTCCTTTTATGGGTCATCAGGTCCTTTTATGGGTCATCAGAAACGTCTCTGTGCACATGAATCATCAGAAAGCTTTCACGACAGTCCCTTATGGGTCATCGGATTTATTAATGCTAATGGATGTGCCACATACTATGATATGATACATATATATACGAGCTTTGAATGCAAATGTAACTATGCCTATGAATCTGTTCTGTTGTGACATTAGATCATGTACAAGACTCTGTTTCTGTATGGACATCGTTCAGTAAAAATCTTTACTCTGTTATTATTCATTGGCCTATCACTTACTATTTATATTATGTATGTAGGTGAGCAGACACGCGACCAGGCCCAGAGTTGACGACCTATGTTACAATTTTTGTCAGCCAACCTTTGTGTCTCTCGAGGAGGTTCCAGATGAAGTCAAGCTTAGTGGCTGCTTTTGTAGTTGTACTAGACCATGTTTATACTATGTTTGTATTTGGACAAGATTTCTGACAACATGTACACGAAGTGATGTGTAAATATTGTATCTTTTGTCGCCACTCACAAATTTATAAAAAGTTTTAAGTTATCTATCCCATGTATGTCTTCACAGCTCACTGGACTATATATATTTTGTATATTCGCTTCCGCAGCCCCTAACTATATGTTATTCTGTCAAGAGGCCTTTGGTAATCTAAGGATTACTAGCCGGTTACGATGTTAAACCCATAGGGGCGGGTTTGGGTCATGACATTTATACTACAGGAGTGTAGATCTACACTTTAGAAGTGTAGAATGGATTGTCAGAATGTCACCGGAACACTGCCGAACCATCGCCAAAAATCACAGAGAGAGAGAGAGAGAGGCTCTGGACCACAGCGACCACAGTGGAACCTAATAAATACCACAGTTCCAATAGCCACCCCAATTCATTTGAAAATGTGCAAAATCACAATCCAACCCACGACCACCCCAATCCATTTGAAAATCACAACATTTGAAAATGACATGCAAAATCACAACCCTACCCAAGACCACCCCATCACATTTGAAAATCACAACATCTGAAAATGACAAAGCAAAATCGCAACCCAATCCAAGACCACCCCTGACGCAACGGAATAAATCACGAGACTAGATATCGTTCTAGTAGACGAGAATTCTTGAATCCACAAGAACACCTTTGAATCCACAAGGAAGATAGAAAAAAAACTCTTTAAAATATTATTGATTGAATTAATAAAAGTTGTCTTTGCCATGAGGCTTACATAGCTATTTATAATAAACTAAACCTAATACTTGTAGGAAAAGTAATTCTAAAATAAATTAGGAAACTTAAATCAATACAAATAAGAAAACCTAAAAGAATAGAAAATTAAAATTCTAAACTATTTAAAACCCTAGTCAAAATCTAATTCTAAAATAATAAAATTTAGGAAACTTAATAATTCTAAAATATTTATACTAAATTACAAGAATCCTAATAAAATAATATATCAAAGATATTAAAACTAAAAATATAAAAATTCTTAAAATCTTGTCGTATATCAACCTCAATTCATTTGAAAATCACAACATCTGAAAATGACAAGCCCCAAGCCAATTGTAAAGCAAAACCACAACCCAACTAATCTTGAAAATGACAAGCAAAAATCCGTTTTCAATAACTTATGACACTATTTTTCCGAGGTCCTTAATTTTCATTTTTTTTAATTTAAATTTTTATTATTGTTATTTTTAATGATTAGATTTGGATTTTATAATGGGGATATTACATATCAGTGTAATGTCAGAAAAATAATTACAAATTAATGAAATTTTTTTATCAATATTATTAATTAAAATTATAAATTTTTCAATGATTCTTTAAATTTTTTTTTTCTGACACTACAGTGTCGTGTAATTTTTCCTTCAATAATTCCACGAATATAATTTAGAACAATGATATATCTCTTAATTTATCACCCTTAAATGACTCATAATGTAACATTGAGATTAGACTTTACATGATGTAATGTTTGACAAATTAAAATTTGACACTTGTCAAACACATCATTAGGGGTGATAAATTAAGTGTCTCAAGCATTTTTCAATTGATAAATAGCTTTCTGTTAGGTTGTGTTTGATTCATGAATTTTGGTAGAAATTTAAAAAAAAAAAAAAAAAATAGAAAAGTAACCAAATCTTTGAACAAAACACAACATTAAGATTTATGCTTCTGGGTCGGACTTTTTACTCAAGCTTTGGGCTTAAAAGCCCAGATTTTTAGACTTTGAAAAAACACTTTCCTATGAAAAGCCCTGAAACTAAAAGGTCTGAGGTTGGAAAATCTTGAGCTTTTCAGGCATTTGCCTCTCTCTCTCTCTCTCTCTCTCTCTCTCTCTCTTTCTCTCTCTCCTTCATTCATTCATCTTGCTCCTTGCATCGGTGGCCCACTACGGATTTTCATGGTATAAACTCAATGCTTGCTTCCACATTTTCTTAATCTCTCTCAATTGGTTCACATATCTTTAGTTGATTCGAGTATGGTGATGACTGTTCGTTAACATGCAATTGTGGTTGTCGTGGAATTGATCGAACTTTTTTGCTTGAATTGGTTCGCTATTAACCCCTTGCTTCTTCTTCCTTCATGATTGGACTAATTTCTTTAATAGTAACTTCTTGAAAGTTTCAATCTTATTGTTGTATATGATATTTGGTATTTTGAATTAATATAAAAAAATCTAGGGCAAATTACACTAATAGTCCTTATAGTTTGGGGCTCGCGTCACTTTGATTCCTGACTTTTCAATTGTGACACATTTGATCATGAATTTTGAATCTTGTTTCAAATAAGGACAATTGAAGATATCATTGATTAATTTCAAGGGCAAAATTGTCAATTTGATAAAATATAAGCTAATTTGACAAAAATAAATGTCAAAAAATATTTTTAAATTTAAAAAAAGTATTTCTACCCACCAAAAATAAAATATGTGAAATTGATAAAAATTACATGATTAATTTTAAAAAATTAATTTTACATGATCATCATCCAAATACATAATAAAAATTAATTTGGTAAAAATAAATAAATAAATATCTAAAAGATTTATCAATTTTATATAATTTTATCTTTAGTGGGTAGAAATAATTTTTAAAAAATTAAAAAAAAAATTTGACATTTATTTTTGTCAAATTAATTTATATTTTATCAAATTGACAGTTTTGCCCTTGAAAAATACAGTGGTATCTTCAATTGTCTTTATTTGCAACAAGATTTAAAATTTAGGGTCAAATATGTCACAATTAAAAAGTTAAGGACTAAAGTGGCACAAACCCTAAACTATAGAGACCGTTGGTGTAATTCACCCAAAAATCTATCTAAACTCACTAACTGTTTGATATTGGGTGTATATTTGTTTTGTAAAATGTACACTTCAAAACTCATTAGAAACCATGCTTGACATCAAAACTCATGTTTGAAGCTGTTTGGCATCATTATATGATTTCAGCTCAGGGTTGATCGCAGGGCTTTAGCAGGTTGCTGAATACAATCATCAAGGCAACCTGCACTACGGATTTGGATGTAGCTGAGCATAGTTAATTATGTATATTATAACCTGTTTCACTAAGGATAGCTTCATTCATTAAGCCATGGATTGGCATTTAATAACTAGTTGGATGATTTGTTTGTGACAAACATGACCGTCCAATTGCTTGAGAAAAGATTGGTTGGATAAATCCCCGGCCTAATATTGTACATTCATGTGTGTGTATTGAATATATATATGAAATTTACAAGAATATGATGCTTTTCCTGATGGGAAGTCATCCACTCTTTAGGTTGCCTTTTTTAATGTTATAGTACAACCCATAAAATATTAATTGGACTTAATTAGGTTGATCTTCCAGGGACAAGAAGGG
This sequence comes from Camellia granthamiana, assembly GCA_036172215.1. Classification (NCBI taxonomy): domain Eukaryota; kingdom Viridiplantae; phylum Streptophyta; class Magnoliopsida; order Ericales; family Theaceae; genus Camellia; species Camellia granthamiana. Next base: position 355,428 of record JAXFYN010000105.1, on the reverse strand, counting down.
CAGTGCTTGAAGCAGCTTGCTAAATTTTATGGGCTCTCCTCTGGAAGTTGCAATCCGAGTGTGTTGAGAATTGCTGGGGGCTAAGACTGGTCATCAACTCTTCACAACCTTTGTTCTCATTGCAAAATATGAATTTGTTACCTACAGCACCATTGACGAATGGCATGGGATAGCCTAGCAATGATCTTAAAGGCTTGATGGAGCACTTGTCTCTCTAAAGAAGAGAGAGGAAGAAGAGCTGTTTCATATCTATCGTTGATTTACTACTGAAATATGCTGGCAGGTATAATTTCTTGAAGAAAAATGTTAATACTATTGAAGGGATGTGAGATAGTCACGAATTGGAATGGCTATAAATTGTTACTGGGCTTGAACTTTGAAGTCTTGGGTTGGGGCATGTTCATTTGGAGGCATATTGGTTTGGAAACTGTAGTTTGCATACTGATTTTTCCCTTCCCTTGCTAACCAATTTATGAATACATAACTGAAGCGGTGATGTAACCATGGCCTTGTCCGGTTTGTGTGTTAGCAAAATCGATAAAACTGTAAGTTAACTGCTGGGTAGAAATTCAATTGATATCGGAAATTGTGTTTTTCATGTGAATTTATCATTGTCCCTTTGATGGCTTTGTCTATGCTTTGAAATTGTGATTTCTTTGCTAAGAAATTGATTTTTATTGAAATCCATTTTGCAAGAGAATTCTTACTATATAGTAATGTTTATTCTGTTTACAAAAAATGTGAAAACTATAAACAAAATGTTATTTGTTGTCTATTTTTGTTTTCAAAAAATTATAAACCATTTACAAAAAAATGATATTTATATTAGTAGCTCGACACATGAAGATTATATATTATTTGTCCGCTATAAAATTGTAGTATTACCCCTCCTTAAATCATGTAGAGCTCCTTATATTTTAAAATTTAGATTGTACTTTATTCTATTCTTTTAATAATTTCTATCCACTCTCAACTAGCAAATCAAGACAAGAATTGAATCAGTTAATCATTTTTTTGGGAGTATTATGGGATTTGTTTAGTTAGTTATTTCTCTTCATTGTAGAGCTTTCTTTTGAGTTAATAATGTTAGATTTAGTTGTTTGTTTGTCCCTATTATTGGGTTAATAAAATTTGGTTGTTGATTGTAGATTTTGAAAAATCTAGAAATTCCCTAGATATTGATTTGTGATTATGTATTCAATTTTAAGCAGTAAATATCAATCCCAATCAAACAATCAAGACAAATCGACACACCGAATTTAACGTTGAAAAACCACAGTTGGAGTGCCTCCAATTGTGATAAAAAAAATCACTGACAAAAGCTACAAAACAATCCACTAAGAAGACATAAATGAATTATACAAGTGTACTCTCAATTACCTAACAAATCCACGTCCGAATCGAATCGAATCGAATCGACCCCTATATGCCTCTTCCAGCCCCGTCTTCACCTCAGAATTGTCTTGTATAACGTTGAATCCACCACACCGATGTCGAATCTACGACAATGAGCCACTCCAGAATCCACCAAAGCTTTAGGCCCAAATTCCACGAAATCCACTGAAGAACAACTCTCTTTTTTGTATTGAATAAATAAAATAAACAAACTCTTTGATATAATCCACTCAATTCATGATTAAACTCTCACAAATATCAAAGGAAACAAGCAAAGAAGTTCCAGAAGAAAATCCTAATACCAAGAACAAGATCTAGAAGTCGTACCCTAAAATCGGGCTGAAACACGTATTTATAGAAAACAGATTCGCAATCTCTGCTCGAGCGCAAGAATGGTCGTTCGAGTGGATCTACGCTCGAGCGCAGGAATGGTTGCTCGAGTGAAAAAAAATAACTCCTAGTACTTTTGCAGGCGAGTGAAACTTCTAAAATGTCGCGATCTCTGCTCGAGCGGACAAACAACTTTGATTGTAATTTTGCTTTTTGCTTCGAGGGCGCGGCCCCTCGACCCCGCCTGGGCGCTGCCTCGGACCCGTAAGACACAATTCGGGTTAGATCCCCGACATAGTCAGCGAAGTGGCAAACATGAAAGAATTGACTTCTGAAATTTCTTTGCAAGGCACAATTCGGGTTAGATTCGCATCTAAAACTCAAAGGCTCATTGAAATAAAAGATCGAATAAAATTACAACTGAAAGGAGTTTTGTCAAATGGAATTATCAAGAATAAAAACCTAACAAATTTTTAAATCATGTTGATGTAAATCTCACGATAATTTTAATATTGTAATTTACTAATTGACAAAAGAAATAAAAAGAATGTATAAAGTTTAATGATAATATGTTTTTGTTTGTTTTGGAAGAAAAAAAATTCAATTTTGTGATTGATGTATGCCTCTTCTAGTAGGCCTAACTTGGCCAGTTGATGACCCCTACTATGGGGCATCAAGCCTTATTGTAAATTTTATTTTTTAAGAAATGTTAGAAATTTATAGTTTTAAATTTATAAATTCATCTATGATGATGTGGCAATAAAGTGGGGTTTATTTAATTGTGTATGACAAATTAAAAATTTACACTTATTATACCAAATCATTATGGGTCAAATTAACAAAATTTTATAGGTTTCTCAAACATTTTTTTAATATAATTTTTTTGGGACAGACCCAGATTTTGATCATTTGGGGGTGGAGAAAGAAGACATTAGGGCAAATTCTAATCGGAAATCTTGTTAAATTTTAATTAAATATTAAGTATAATGATAATATAAAGTGCTGCCATCTCTAACCAATAAGAGTACTTTATGATGGTTGAGTTGGTGAAATTTTTCGTTCCTATTTTGCTATTTTTTTTGGGAAAATCATAAAAGAAGTCTTCCAATCTTTATAAAAGTGAATACTGAAATTAAAAATATATTTTAAAACATATATGTTAGGAAATTGTTATGATGTGCATCTTAAAAAGTATATCACAATAATTATAACAAATATTCTAATTGTTATATTTATATTTATATCCATAATATAACTATAATATTTATAACAAAATTATAATGGTTGGCAATTATAAATTTACCATTTATAACTTCAATACAAAACTACATAATATATCACAAAATTTATGATTTTTATTACAAAAATTCGTAACTTTACAAGATAACTTTCTCTTATATGTTATCATTATTTTTGTATTATTTGTGTTAGCGAAGGACATTGTTGGAGAGCCATTAAAGAGACTATTTACATGAGGGTGAGAGGCCATGAAAAAAAAAAAAAAAAAAAAAAAAAATCGCCTTTTGCTACGCCATATCCGTACATATAATAAAGAAGTTTGGGCGAAGCTAAGCCCATGATCTACACGTCTTTGTTTTCTTGGAAAAAAAGTAATGGAAATTAAACATCATTTGAATTTTTATAAAATATTTACATATTAGAAAAAAAAAATTAATGAATTTAATTATTAATATTTATAAAATTTGCCATTGATTTGAATATTTTTTTTGAATAAAAATACACCGAGTTGTAATTTTTTCCAAAAAAGGTATGTGTGTACTATTAGATGTAGACCCACATTGCTAGTTTAAACCACTCAAACTTAATTATTATAATGTAAAGTTTTATTTATTTATTTATTATTAATTGATTTTAAATTGAATGTTTTAATCTGATCAAAATTTGTGCTTTGGACAAAAGATTATTTTGAAAAGATGGTTAAAAGTTAATTTTTTTAATTTTTTTGATTTTTCTTAAAAAATTATATAAAAAATATGAAAAATAATAGGGCTCAAAATGGATTAAAAAGGTAGAAAATAGCTAACCATCTGCGGAAACCATCTGCCGAAAGTAAGTTTAAAGTTTCCATCTTACCCAAAAAGAGTTGAAGACAAAACAATTTGTGCTTTGGACTGGACCCCGCGTCTAGACCGACGACCCAACCAATTGTAAAAACAAAACGGTGCCGTTTTGGCACAGCAGGGTACAAAATCATCACTCTATATATATAAGCTGCTGCACTTCTGCCTCCAGCCCTTTTCTGCACTCTATATAAGATTGAGACGCCTGCTATCTAACAGATCCAACCATTCAAGAATATAACGTTTGGGGGGCGAGAGATTGTGTTAGGTAATACGTTTCATCCTCTTCCTATCTTGTCTACTTGCTATTTTTTCTTTGTGTATCATTTTCCTTTTTCTTTATAACCAACTAATTCCTTATTTTGATGTAGATCTCTCTCTGTGTTACTATTGTTAAATCAATGGCAACAACAACAACAAGAAGAACACCTCAGCAAGGCACGCAGACAAACTTGTTTGGACAGATCAACGACTCATTTCTCGGCATTACAACACACTCCTATTACAACTTGTCGCAACAAGAGAGTACCTCCTCCTCCTCTGCTTCCTGTCACGCCGTTTTGGCCTTTATTGTTCCAGTGTTCCTCACCTTTTTGCGAATCAAGTATGAAGGGAAGGACATATCCCCATTCGACACATACCCTAAATCTTTGGGTGTTTCCATTGCTAGTTTGCTTCTCTATTGCTCCGCTTACTACGCCGAGCTGAAGTCTTCTTCTTATGAAGATCACCGCCGCTGGCAAACTCATGCTCGCCATGGGACAGTGGTGTTTGGTTGGCTTGGTTTGGTGTCTCTGGCTTCAATTCTTTTGCCAGGCTCAGTTGGGCCTCTTCTCTACTTTCTTTATATATTGTTCTTGGCAGGTGAGTTTCTGTGCCGCCAGCTTCAGATGCTGTGGAACTGGCTCCATCATATAGTCATGGGCAAAGTTCCAGTAATGCCTCCAAGTCGGCTCACTACTGCTCATGTCTTTTCTAACTCAAGAGGAAACAACCTGCGGAGAAATACCTTATCAGTATAATCAGCAATCAATAAACCATTTTCGTTTGGGTCAAATAATTGTCTGTGATAAAGTTATATCAGGAATGTTTTCTTTGTTTTTCTTCTCTTGTTTGTTTGTCCTCGTAATATTTCCATATTCATGTGAGTATAAGAAACGAAAAGGGTTTTGCTGTATCAATTAAGTTTCTTAATTCCCACAATTATGTTTGGTACTAATGAGGCACAACACCATTCAAAAGCCATCAATTTACAAACAAAAATGCACAGGAACCAGTTGCTTGGTCCAAAAATTCAACAAGTGATCCTTACCACATACTAGTCCCCATTTGTATTGATATCGGTTCGAAAAATGCGAGAAAATGAATCTTGTACAACTAAAATATTTTGGATGTAATCCTTGTCACATTAAATTTAAAAGTCTATATTATAATTTTATTTTTCATTTCATATAACTTTTGAGATCCTGTAACAAAAAAAACTTTTGAGACTAATTTTTTTTTTAATTAAAAAAATTTAATGAATAGATTTCGATTTAATAACATCACTATGACTCTGGCATGGGCTTTTAGAAGCCAGCTGGTTTGGTTTCCAAGCTTTTCGGCCTTTAAATGAAGTCTTTTGTATTAGAAGTCTTGAGGCTGTGTTTGAGGAGAAATTTGGAGAGAAATTTGACCAAAAAAAAAAAAAATAGAAAAAAATGTATGAAATTAGATGAAATCATATATATATATTATTAAAAGTAATGTTTTTTTTCATACTTAAGTGACACATTATAAGGGCTTACTTTTTTCTAAGAAAGTCACGTCAGCATATATTTTCTTAATCACATATAGAGTTCTATACAAATCTAAACATAATTTAAATTATATTAATTTTACCTATTTTATATGGACTCTATTTGACAAATGTTTTTCATAGTAAATTGAGATAATCCACAAATCCAATACCAATTTTGTGTTTCACATTTTTCTTAATTTTTTCAAGGGTATTAGGATTTTTTTTTTCCGTATATTATTTTATACTCAATGTCAATTCTATATTATTTTATATTATGGATTTGTCGTTTAAATTTTATAGTGATTCTATGTATAAAATTATATTTCATTTCCTATATTATTTTATATAATCACAACTCATAAGAGGAAAAACCATCACAACAATAATACTCTCGAAAAATCTCTAAAGTTTGGATTTATTGTTTGAGTTACTTTTTCAATTGTTGAATAATAAGTTCTTTTATGTTTTGACATCATATTACAGACGATTAATCACTTCACGTATTGAGATGTATCTATCATTTGGATGTTTTCATTATTTTTTCTTTTTGGGTTTAGATGTTGTTATGTGATTCTTTCTTGGTTAGTCGTTGTTGAATTTCTTTTTATATAGTTGATATTTTAATTTAATTAAGAGTGTTTATTTTACAATCTTATAATTTAAAGAAAATTAGTCTAAAGTCCCTCTCTCATTTTTAGTAATGGAAGAGATCTACAATATTATTTTGTGATGTCTAAGGTCCCTCAACCCTACACCCATATATCATAGAGAAATTTGACTCTCAAATCAAACCGCATTTCTCTCTCTCTCTCATCCCCTGTCTTTTCTCTTGTTTCGACGCCGTCATGAAGCGCGCTCTCCGATGCGATCAATGATCCGTCAACCTAGACGACGAGGCCCTAATTCTCATCTCACTCCGTTGCATTAACCTCACGCACCTCAAGCTCCACAGCTGCCGCGAGCTCACCGACCTCGGCATGGTCGTTTTCACCAAGGATTGCAAGGGTTTGAAGAAGTTCTCGTATGGATCTTGCATGTTTGGAGTCAAAGGCATGAACCTAGCACTTGTCACTATTCCTCTCTCGAAGAGCTCTCCGTCAAGCGCCTTCACGGCATCAACGACGGCGGAGGCATGGCCGTCACCGCTGCCAAGCTTGTTGGCTCTGGCATCGTCGTTTCATATCTGAAAACCATATTTCTCAAGGAGCTCTACAATTTGGACCGCTCATCATTGGAGTGAAGACTCTAAAAACTCTAAAATTGTTGCGATGTTTAGGTGATTAGGATAGGCTTTTGGAAATGATCGCAAATTCCCTCTCATCAAACTAGCCTCTCCCTCTACTTTTCTCTCTCCGACGAACATAAAGACAATTCTAAAAACAACCCACTGAAGCTCAGAGAATATGGGAATATGTAGATTAATGAGGTTGTTTGGATCAAAATACCTATTGAAGCAACTGTGGATTTGGGGTTTATTAACAACCGACAAAGCAAAATCATGATTTTGTACCACCAACATTCCAAACACACGAAAATGCAGCTTGGAATTGCCAAATTCATGAGTGATTTCCAGTCTTTAAGACACTCCATGGATAGCCCACCCCATGTTTGTTTATATTTTCCAGAGAAAATTATGTATATGATCAGTAAAGCAATGAGGTTGAGGTTAAAACAAAACCCCACCAAGAGCAACGCCTTTGATTCCAAGAGAAAGCTAAGAAACAAGAAAATAATTGATGGGTGTGCGTACCGGATCCCGCACTAGATGAAAGTGGATCGGGGCTTCGCTCTCAGTTGGACTATCCAGGGACTGGGACTCCTGCCACAAGAAGCACCGTCAGAGTTGCCCGGTCGGGTTGGCCGGATAACCCCTCCGGCGTGGGAATCAGTGATCGGAGAAGGAATGTATGGAGGGTTAAGTTTGTATGTAAGTGTGGTTTAGCTTGGAATAGTTCAGTTACCTTCAATGTGAAGTTCATGTTGTATATGTAGTATTCCTTACTTGCTTCTCAAGGTGGTTTCATGGAGTGTAGATGCTGCCAGGTGTCCTTTCAGCATTACTCCAGGTGGGGGACCACTTGGTAGTTGTCATTGATTGCATATTCTCATTATAGGCATGCTGATAACAAACCATATTCCTTTGGTTAAACAACTTCCGTGATTCTAGGTGTGGGGGACCAGCTGAGGTGGCAACCTGCACATGCTTGCACTCACAGCTCCCATGTTTCCTTGTGAGGTTTCTCCAGCTCGGTACTCATGTACTTCAGTTCGGTACTGATGTGCCTCGGCTCGGCCTTTTTCAGGATCATTCATGGAGATGGGCTGGACCATTATCTGTTCGGCCCACAGGCTCTGTTTCGCAGCTCGGCCCAGGCCAGCACTACGGCTGGGCTAGCCTTTCCACTGCGGGTTGGGCCCAAGTGCTTGAGGACTTGGGTGGACTGTTGATCATAAAGTTGGGCTCAACTGGTTTGTCCATATACTCATCTGGCCCACTTGGATTCGGACTTTGTCGGATTGGGCCGGCCTAAGGCTTGGACCTGACCCATTTCATATTTAGCCCCTTCATTTGCCCCCTAGCTCGCACTAAGGTTCCCCTTGGGGGGAGCTATTGTTCTGCTTTCCAAGCGTTACGTCGTTTTGGTTCTCCGCCAGTTCGGCCTTGGTGACGGTTCAATCCTGACACATAATTCCTGCATGCGTCCTTTCGTGTAACACGTGGCGACCTATGATAGGTGTGCAGAGATAATGCGTCGACTCCATACCGAAGGTCGTGATTCGTGTGCCTGCGCGCCGACTGGTGTAATAAATGCTCAGGCTATCAATTCAAATCCCTTGATTTAATTCTCTCATTCCTCTAGTGAGTTCCAAAGAGAGAGAAAGAGCTTCTTCCCATTCCTCTGGACCGATCTCGCTGGTGCTCTGCTTGGGCTTCTTTGCCGCTGATCCTGCTTCGCTATCACCGTTGTGATCTCTGTAAGTCCTCTCATGACTCTTCTTCTCTTTTCCCTTTTTGTTTTAATCATCTTGTTTGGCCCACTTGGTATCCGTACCCTATACTCTGCTATCTAAATCCTTCTTCTGCCCCATTAGGTCGGTCGAATAGGGAAGTTCCGTTCCTTGGTTGATACCCCCGAGGCCATGGCTATGTTCCGTCTGGATTACAATATTCCTCATGACGTTACCCTTTCACTAGTGAAAGTAGACGCCAAACGTATGGGTACGAGGAACACCGTTGCCTTTCCCATCGCGGCAATAGTCGGGGAGGGGTTCGGTTTCCTCTTGACCCGTTAGTGCGCCATTTTCTACATCAAGTCCAGTTAACCCCAATGCAAGTATCTGTGAACCTTTTCCGTGTTGTTCGCGGCGTATCTGCCCTTAATAGACGACTGGGCCTGAACCTTGACATATGGGATATCTTGGGATGTTACACCCTTTCTCATAACAAAGACCATAGTACATACTACCTGCGTGTTCGCTCGGCTAATTGCCACTTAGTTACTGGATTACTTGATTCGGATAAACATAATGACGATTTCCTACAAGTTGGTGGAAATTGGGAGTTCCCCGCCGGAACCAAGTTTCAGCCTGAACGGATGCCACAGAAAGACGGCTACCCAGGTCCGAGCCTCTCCTTTTAATGCCTTTGGTGTTTTTTACTCTATTTTGGATATTGCTCTGATGGGTTTCTTTCTTTTTGCAGAGTCCTCCCGTTTCCAACGAAGGCCAAACCGAGAGAATGCTGAAGCCATCAAAGCTGCCTTGAAGTATAAAAAGAGATCTGTGCCTGAGTTATTGGACTACCAGTCAACTTACCGTTCTGTTATTCCAAAGAAGGCGAGGCTCGCTGCTGCCCTTCTGGACTCTGATACCGAGACTGACACGTCTCTCACCCCTTTGGTCTCGAGACGTTACAGGAGTCAAGATGCATTTCCTGAGAGAGTGCCCTCCTCTGCCCCCAGTTTCGCAGGGAGCGGGTCTGTGGCGAAGAGAAGGGTGTTGGTGGATTTAGAGGCCGAGGCCTTCGGAGCCTCCGGTGCTTTGCAAACCCCTCTGGAGAAGACTGAGGTGAAGAGCCTCATGGAGGTTAAGATGGAAGTTGGAGCTTCTGGGACCCCTGTGACTGCTGCCGAGCCCTCAGCTTCAGTCGCTGCACGAGCAAAAAAGAGGAGAAGGGAAACCGGCAAAGCAGTGGTGGGGGAAGCTTCTCAGGATCCTGCTGAGGATAATGCTTTTGAGAAATGGGAGCCGCCAATATCGTATGAGGGCAGGCCCATTTCCACCTCTGATTCGGTTGTCGCTTCGCAAGATTTTGCTTTTAATTTGACCAAGTTTTTGTTGATGCCGGTTGATATGGCCGATCATAATGGGCCTCGTGACATTCCTATCTTGAAGGGGACTCTTCAAATGATGACTGCTGTAAGTGTTTTCTTCGCTTTACTTAACTTCACTGTTGCGTTGATGTCTTCCTTTTTTCTAAGTTCCTTGTCGTCCTTTGCAGTGTATCCAGAGAATGCACCTATCCATTACCCGTGCTGAAGAGCTGGAAAGGGCCGTGCTGGAGGCTGCAATGAACGTAGAGAGACTGACGATAAACTTGGAGTCAGAGAAGGAAGGACGCCGAACCGCTGAGAGGGAAGCCTTTCGTTTGAACAAGGTTGTCGCTTCTGCTGAACAATCGAAGGAGGCTGCCATTGGGACACAAGCTCAACTCGAGGGGAAGGTGGCCGAACTGGAGGCCGTTATTGCTGTGATGGCTGCCGAGCGTACTGCGCTGGAGGCCAAGCACTGGCAACAAGGCTGGGATGAAGTTAGGGCGGCGTACAAGGAGGAGGTTCTAGTGTTGCGAGACAAGCTCTTTGTAAAGGGTTGGACGAGTGCCTTAGCCCCTGCGATGGTTCCTGAAGGCTCTTCCCTGTATCATGATGTCCTTGTTCCTTCGAAATCCTTGGGTTTGAAGACTACTCCTACCCCTGCTGTTCTGCCAGACGATGTTTCCCCAGAAGATGATTCTGTGAGCAAGACCCAGAGCATGAATGTTGCCGCTGAAACAGTGGACGTTGAAGGGGTTGAAACCTTAGAGATCGAAGTCACGGGGGATATGGTTAAGGTGGCTCCTACTTCTCAGGAAGTTGGAGCTTCCTCTACTTTTCCTCTCACAGATGGCCTGGACAAAATTGCTGATGCTGCTCCTGAGTTGCCTACTGTTGATGAAAATTGATGTTGAAAGGATTTGAACTTTTTGCTTTTCTGTTTTGGTGAAGACAATTTTTCCTTTACTTTTTTTTTTTTGCTACTGGTTGTGAGGCCTTCTGTGCCCTTTGCTGGATGATATAATTTTCTCTTTGGACTTGCAGTTTGATGCTGTTTGGCTTTTATGTCTAAATGTATTCTATACTGCTTGCCCCCGGCCGAGCTCTGTTGGGACCTTCGGGCCGAATAGGTGCTTGGTCTGATTCTATACTGTTTGCCCCCGGCCGAGCGCTGTTGGGGCCTTGGGACCGGACTGATGCTCGGCGTGGCACTGCACTATTTGCCTCCGGTCGAGCACTGTTGGGACCTCGGGGCCGAACTAGTGATCGGCGTGGCTAATGGATATGTGGTATGGCTGTGCTTTGAGTTCGTAAGTGGGTCTTACTTAGGTCCAGGTTGGTTTCGAAAGAAAACAATTATTTGCCCCCACCTGGAGCTAAGTAAGATTGATACTGAAGAGTTGTCCCTTGTGTAGAACTGCTTGAGTCTGTTTCAACTTTGATAGTACAAGTGCATTTGAATGAGAGAAGTACAAAGAGAGATGTCTTACTCAGGTCCAGGTAGGTTTTTTTTTCTTAAAAAAAAAAACAATTGTTTGCCCCCAGCTGGAGCTGAGTAAGGCTGATGCTAGAAGTTTCCTCTTGACATAGCTCAGTTGAGTTTGTTCTAACTTTGCTTGTCTGAATCAATACTGAAGTGTTGTTGTGCTGACACTTATGGAGTTCTGAAGGTGCAAAGATGTTTGCTTAAGATATGTCGGTGTAGTTTCCACCAAGCAATTCCACTTGGGTAAATAGAGATATTTTACTTAAGATACATTAATGCGGTTTCCACCAGACAATTCCACTTGGCTAAATTCCAATTTGGTTGCCAAACATTTTTCCACCAAGCTATACCACTTAGCATGTTTGAGTGCTAACCAAATTTAAATTCCGTTTAGTTGTTCTGAAACTGAGCCATTTGGGTTAAAACCAAAGTTAATTCTGTTTGACAAACATCAAAGCTAATTCCGTTTGGTAAAGACTAAAGCTAATTCCGTTTGGTAAGAACCAAAGCTAATTCCGTTTGGTGGGAACCAAAGCTAATTCCGTTTGGTGGGAACCAAAGCTTATTCCATTGGATAAACATCAAAGCTAATTATATGAATTGGATCAATCTAAGAGGAGTGGGAAAAAATTTGCATTGGTCAACAAATAAGTGTCTTTACATCCTGATAGAGAAGTTAGGGGATGATTCTATTGATAGTATTTCTTGAAGTTTGCTACGTTCCAGGGCCGAGGTATTGCTTTGCCGTTCAGATCCTCTAGGTAGTAAGCTCCATTTCCAACAACGGCTGTGATTTTATAGGGACCTTCCCAGTTCGGCCCAAGTGTGCCCTCACCAGGCACCCGTTTGTGATCCATGACTTTCCTCAAAACCAATTCTCCTGGTATAAATTGCCTTGGGAAAACTTTTTGGTTGAAACTCATGATAAGCTGCTGCTGATATGCTTCAAGTCTGATCAGCGCTGCCTCTCTTCGGCCCTCTGCCATATCTAGTGCTTGCGCGATAGCTTCCTCATTACTAGAACTTTCAAATAATTCAGACCGAAGGGTTGGGAGACCTACTTCGAGTGGGATGATGGCTTCCATTCCATAGGTTAAAGAGTAAGGTGTTTCTCTTGTGGGGCGTCGTGCTGTAGTTCGGTAGGCCCATAATACGTGAGGTAACTCTTCAACCCATTTGCCTTTGGCATGTTCAAGCCGCTTTTTCACTCCGTTGATGATGGTTTTGTTCAACGCTTCTGCCTGACCATTGCTCTGCGGGTACCCTGGAGAAGAGTTCCTATACTCAATTCTGAGGTCGGTACAAAATTTTCTGAAGATCTTACCATCGAACTGTGTCCCGTTGTCCGCAATCAGTACCCGCGGAATGTCGAAACGCACTACCACATTTCTCATAACAAACCGCTTTGTGTCTGCCTCTTTGATGCTTGCCAGTGCCTCAACTTCAACCCACTTGGTGAAATAGTCGGTTGCAGCGATGAAGAATCTCCTGTTCCCAGTGCCTCGCGCCAATGGTCCAACAATATCCAGGCCCCATTGCGCAAAGGGCCATGGGCTGGTGAGTGGAGTGAGAGTTTTGGCTGGCTGATGAATGAGTGGAGCAAACCTCTGACATTTGTCGCACCTTTGTACGTACTGCTGTGCATCTTGTTGCATTCGTGGCCACCAGTACCCGTGAGTTAGGGCTCGGTGCGCCAGTGACCTTCTGCCAACGTGGCATCCACAAATCCCATCGTGAATTTCGTAGAGAACATTCTCGACGAGATTTGGATGCACACATAGGAGGTAGGGGCCAAGGTAGGAATGTCTGGTGAGATCCAGAATCAAGCTGATTTATGCCTGATCTTGTTGGCATCCCTTCTGTCTTCGGGGAGTTTACCAGATTTCAAAAAGACCAATATTGGATCCATCCAGCTTGGCTCTAAGTTGTTGTAGAGGACTGGAGATGCAATACTTGGTTCTGGTACGAACTCGAGCCAAACTCTTCTGGCATCCTTTGTATCCACTGATGAGCCTAGGCATGCCAGAGCATCTGCGTGGCTATTTTTGTCCCGACTGATTCATTCTACTCGTATGGATTGAAATTTTCTGAGTAGATCTCTGGCCTTGCCTGCATACATAGCCATTCTTTCATCTCAAGTTTCATAGACCCCAGAAAGCTGGTTTACCACAAGTTGTGAGTCGCTGAAAACAAGAAGCTGTTCTGCACTAAAGTGTTCGGCGCTACGCAAGCCAGCTAATAACGCTTCGTACTCGGCCTCGTTGTTTGAAGCCTTCCAGCCTGTTCCCAGATAAATCCTTCTAGAGAAATAAAAACTACTCCTGCCCCCGAACCTCGGTTATTAGACGAACCATCGACGTAGACTTGCCATATGTTTCCAATAAAGAGTTTCCATGCTTCTGAAGTGCTGGGTTTTCCTTGTTCGGTGGCGCATGGCGCCTATGCCGAACTCAGATTCCCCGGTTCGATACTCTGGGTGGGAGTAAATTCTGCGATAAAATCCGCCAAGACCTGGGCTTTGATTGCTGTCCTGGGTTGATACCGAATGTCAAACTCACCAAGTTCTACCGCCCACTTTGCTGTTCGGCCAGAGAAATCGGCTCGGCTGAATACAGATCTGAGGGGGAATTCAGTGAGGACATTAATGGTATGCCCCTGGAAGTAATGTTGCAACTTTCTTGAGGCGATAAGCAGCGCGTAAGCTAACTTTTCCAGTGGTAGATACCGTGTCTCGACATCTAGTAAAGTCTTGCTAACATAATATACTGGTCTCTGCTCCTTGTCAACTTCTCGAATTAATACTGCGCTCACGGCGTGATCTAAGACTGCTAGATAGAGGTACAGCTCTTCTCCCGGTTCTGGAGTGGACAGTAGAGGGGGTGTACTGAGGTATCTTTTGAGACTCTGCAGTGCTTCGGTACATTCGCTACTCCATTCAAATGTTGCCTTTTTCCTTAAGAGCTGGAAGAAGGGCTTCATCCGATCTGAGGATTTGCTAATAAACCGATTCACTGCGGCCGCCATTCCGGCTAGTTTCTGCAGTTCCTTAGGGCTTGTTTGGTTTGTTTTTGGGAGAGTTGTTTTTAAAAAAATTTTGGGGAGAGAGTTTAGAAATTTTTTTGGTTTGTTTGGTTGTATATTTTGGGAGAGTTGTTTTTTTGGGAGTTTGGGATGATTTGATATTTTGGGAGAATTTGAGTAGATGTGTGTGAGAGAAAAAGTGATTGAGAAGGAGAGAGGAGAGAGAAAAAGTGATTGATTGATGTGTAAGAGAGAGAAAGTGATTTTGGAAATTTTTTGAGAAAAACTCAAACCAAATAATTTTTAAGAAATTTTTTTCTAAAACTCATCTCCAAACATACCCTTAGACTTTGTTGGCGCTTCGAGATCTTGTATTGCCCTGATTTGATCCGGATTCGCTTCAATTCCTCTGTGAGTGACCATGTATCCCAAGAACTTCCTTGTTCCTACCCCGAAGGTGCATTTCGAGGCATTGAGGCGAAGCTGGTGGTTTTTCAGGATGCTAAAACTTCTCCCAAGTCTGTGAGGTGGCTTGTAGCGAACTTGCTTTTTACTACCATATCGTCTATATAGGCTTCCATGGTTTTCCCCAGTTGGTCTTTGAACATCCGAGTGATCATTCGCTGGTAGGTCGCCCCGGCGTTTTTGAGGCCGAACGGCATTACTCTGTAACAGTAAGTCCCTCTCGGGGTGATAAACGCTGTCTTTTCCTGATCCGGACAGAACAGTGGTATTTGATGATAACCGCTATAAGCGTCCAGAAAGCTCATGCGCTCATGCCCTGCTGTTGAGTCTACTAGTTGATCAATGCGAGGCAGCGGAAAACTATCTTTAGGGCAGGCTTTGTTCAAGCAAGTGAAATCGACACAAACTCTCTATTTTCCGTTCTTCTTCTTGACTACAACAGTGTTAGACAGCCATTACGGGTACTGAACTTCTCTGATTGCTCCCGAGGCCAGGAGTTTTTCGACTTCGGCAATTACTGCTTCGGTGTGCTCAACTGAGGATCTCCGACTTTTCTGTATGATGGGCCGAGCTGAAGGATCGATGTTGAGCTTGTGGCAAGCAAATTCTGGTCCAACCTTGGGGTATCATATGCTGACCACGCGAATACCTCCATATTTTCCCTCAACAGTTCCAGCAGCTGAAGTTTCTCATCAGCACCTAGCGAGGTACCGATAAGGAAGTACTTTTCCAGGTCGTCGTCTCTTATCAAGACTTTCTCCAAATCCTCTACCATCTTTTCTCTGGAGTCCCCCCCCATATCTTCCAAGACTGGCTGTCCGGCCACTTCTACCGTCTGTACCCGATTGCAGAGCTGCTTTGCCTTTAATGCTGCCATGAAGCAATGTTTGGATGCGACTTGATCCCCTGAGATCTGCTCTACTCCGTGTTCTGTTGGGAAACGGATGAGCTGGTGATAGGTTGAAGGGACTGCTTCCATTCGATGAATCCACGGGCGGCCAAGTATGGCGTTATAAGGGGATGGTGTATTAATAACCAAGAACTCTATCTGGAGGGTTTTTGTCGCTGCTACAACTGGCAATACTATTCTGCCGAGCGGCCATTCCGGCTGCGAATTGAAACCGTCCAACGGGGCTGCCGCTGGGGTGAGATGCTGCTCGGAGAGGCCGAGCTTTTTGAACAAATCGTAATACAGTATGTCTGCTGCACTGCCCTGATCTACTAGGACTCGTTTCACATCAAATCGTTTCCCAATCCCAACAGTTATAATCAATGCATCAGTATGTGGGTGCTGTATGCCTTCTAAATCTTTGCTAGTAAATGAAACAATGCACAGGGGGGATTTAGGTACGGTACACACCTTTTTCGATGCCGGCTCCACTGACATGATTCGCTGAATTTGCGCAGCCTTAGCGATCTCTTCCTTCAGTGCCTCCTCAGATTGCTGAGCCGCTGTTCCATGGATCACATTTATTATCAGCCGGGTGGATGCTCAATATTTGCTTCTGGAGGTGGGTTCCCCAGCTCGGCCACTTCCTTATCCTGATCAATGTATTCCCTTAGGTGCCCAGCTGCCACCAGGTCCTCTAAGTGCTACTTCAGTGCCCTGCAGTTCTGAGTCATGTGTCCCCTGTCTTGGTGGTAGGTGCATCTGAGCTTCTGAATGCGCCGAGCTGGATCTCCCAACATTTTCGGCGGCCAAACAAAGAAGGGTTCTCTTTTGATTTTTTCCAAGATTCGATAGATTGGCTCTTTGAACACAGTCACAACAGCTTCGTGGGATTTGGACTTATCCACCTCATTCACTGCAATCCCTCGGTGTTCTCCTCGATCCGCTCTCTTCTTCTGCCGAGCTACTTGCTCTGCTGACACTACCTCGATGGGGATCTGATCGTCTTCGAGACGAGCATACTGCTCAATCCTGGCGCGCAAGTCTTTCAAAGCTGTGGCCCGGGCGCTTGATAAGTGATTGTCTCAACTTACTTTCTGGGCGCAGACCATGTTGGAAGGACATGACGGCCATCTGCTCGCTGCAGACATTTTCTTCCAAATCGTTATACTCTTCCCAGTATCTCCTAGCATAATTGTGCAGCATTTCCTCTTGCTCCTTCCTAAGGCCGAACAGTGTATCCGACTTTTTTGGGATCTTAGTATTGGAGACGAACCTGGCCAGGAACTCTTCAGAGAGCTGCTTCCAGCCATGAATTGATCCAGCGGGGAGTCGATCGAACCATCGGAGTCCGGTTTCTCCCAAGCTGGATGGGAAGACTTTGTACATCAGTGCCTCATCTCGGCTCCAGAGGGACATCATCTGTCTAAAATGGCTGATATGAGTCAGAGGGTCCGATTTCCCATCGTACGAAGTGAACTTTGGTGGAGTGAACTTCTTTGGAGTTCTCATGGTCTCAATCTCTGGAGAGAATGGCGAAGAGACGAGCCTGTCCAGCGCTCGATGTTCTCTCTGGTGAACAGTACGATCCAGATGATCTCGATGTTGCTCATTCTGCCTATTGCCAATCAGCCAAGTGCGAAGGTCCTGAGGAGGGTATTCAATTTGTTGACTATCCGTCTTCTGCCTCTTGGCCCTCCTCCGACGTGACCCGCGGGTGTGGCTACTCGCCGCTTCACTTTGTGCTGGGATAGGTTGGCTTCATTGCCCGGAGTCATTCCTGGGGAATTTTTTCACTGGTAGTTCTCTGGACAAGCTCCTTCGTTGTAAACGAGAGGGCTCTGCTTCCCATCATCTTTTCCGTCGGATCACCCAACACCTTCTTAAGTTGAGCTTTCAATTCCTGTATCTCCATTCCCATGGAATCTATAATTCGATCTCTATAATCCTTTTCCAGAAGGAAATGATGAGAAGAACCTCCGGCGAAGGGCAGTCGATGCTCGACGGATTCGGGGGTTCGATTATTGTTTCCAGTTTGCTCCTCCAGAACTGTCGGGAGTGCCAAACCTTTGTCCTTCGTCTTCTCAGTCTGTGGAGTATGTGCTGAAGGCGAAACGTCCTCAATCCCCATTGCCGGAACTGAATGCAGAGCTTAGAGATAAAGTGTTCCACGTTCACCGCACCAATTGTGCGTACCGGATCCCGCACTAGATGAAAGTGGATCGGGGCTCCGCTCTCAGTTGCACTATCCAGGGACCAGGACTCCTACCACAAGAAGCACCGTCAGAGCTGCCCGGCCGGGGTTGGCCGGATAACCCCTCCGGCATGGGAATCAGTGATCGGAGAAGGAATGTATGGAGGGTTAAGTTTGTATGTAAGTGTGGTTTAGCTTGGAATAGTTCCGTTACCTTCAATGTGAAGTTCATGTTGTATATGTAGTATTTCTTACTTGCTTCTCAAGGTGGTTTCATGGAGTGTAGATGCTGCCAGGTGTCCTTTCAGCATTGCTCCAGGTGGGGGACCACTTGGTAGTTGTCATTGATTGCATATTCTCATTATAGGCATGCTGATAACAAACCATATTCCTTTGGTTAAACAACTTCCCTGATTCTAGGTGTGGGGGACCAGCTGAGGTGGGAACCTGCACATGCTTGCACTCACAGCTCCCACGTTTCCTTGTGAGGTTTCTCCAGCTCGGTACTCATGTACTTCAGTTCGGTACTGATGTGCCTCGGCTCGGCCTTTTTCAGGATCATTCATGGAGATGGGCTGGACCATTATCTGTTCGGCCCACAGGCTCTGTTTCGCAGCTCGGCCCAGGCCAGCACTATGGCTGGGCTAGCCTTTCCACTGCGGGTTGGGCCCAAGTGCTTGAGGACTTTGGTGGACTGTTGATCATAAAGTTGGGCTCAACTGGTTTGTCCATATACTTATCTGGCCCACTTGGATTCGGACTTTGTCGGATTGGGCCGGCCCAAGGCTTGGACCTGACCCATTTCACATTTAGCCCCTTCAATGGGTATGTAAAGAATCGTTGTTAGAGTTTCACAGATTGTTACAGGTGAGTTTATAGATTGTGTTCAAAGATAGATTCGTAATGGGTGAAGAATAGATTGAGCTAAGAGGTCAGGAAGTGAATACAGAAGTTATGATTGGGCTTTTGAAGTTATGGACTCATCTTGACCACAGAAAAGTAGAATTGTCTTCATGAGTTTTTTTGGATTTAATTATATGGATGATTCTCTGTTCTTTCATCTCACATTTCTCTACAATTAATTGGATTTTTTTTCATCCCTCTATTTTTTCCCATCCAAACTATAATATTGATTTTTCTTGTTTTTGATACAGAAATTTTTTGGTTTGAACCCAGAAAAATTCTTGTGAAAACCAGAGAAATTCTTCTTTTAATGAGTCTATATATGTGTGTGTGTATTGGTTGTTGTTGTTTATTTAGGTGATGGATTTATGTATTGCACATCATGATTGAGAAGGCAATTCAGAGAAAATCTCTGGACTAGAATCTAGAGAATTTCTCTGGCCTTTCCAGAATTTCTCTGGAGAGAAATTCTTTGGAAAGTCCAGAGAAATTCTTTGGATAAATGTATATTGATTGTTGTTGTTACTTATTTAGGTGATCGATTTGTGTATTGCACATCGTGATTGAGAAAGCAAAGAAATTTTATGGTTTGAACTAAGAGAAATTCTTGCAAAACTTGAGAAATTCTCTAGAAATCCAGAGAATTTTTTTTTGAGAGAATTTCTCTAGGAAGTCTAGAGAAATTCTCTGCATTGAATTTTCTCTCGATTGATTTGAGGGGCCTTAGATATTATAAAAATATTGGATGTCCGTTATACTATAAAATTTTAATACTAGGGACCCTAAAAAAAAATCTCCTATAATTTAATATATATATATCATATAAAATCATTATATGATAATCCAACTATAACATATTTATATTTAATTTTTTTAATAAATTTTATATAATTTGTATTTCTATATATTTTATTTTCTAAATGAATATAAAAGAAAATTAAATAATTAGAATTACTTTTAATTTTATGTTACTAATTCTTCTTATAATTTAACAATTATTTTTAATATCAAAATAAGTATTTATTTTATTATTTTATAATTTAATATATATCATACAAAATTATTACAGGATAATTACACTTTTGTAATAAGATAAAACTAAAATTTTTAAAATATAGAAATAATTTAACTAAAATTAATATATATAAGTATTCAAGTAACAATTTTATCGAACAATAGCGCTAATATTATCAAAATAAATAATTAAAATTATACTTTAATTTAAATTTAAAATTTAAAATTAAAATTATTTTTTTATAACACACATCGTACTAAAATGCATTATACGGATCAACTATTAATATAAATATATTTTATTTATATATATATTTTTTCTAAATCTTTTCTAAATTCCGAACCAAACATAGCACGAGAGTCAGAAGCTGGAGTATCTTGGGCTTTTTCACGTGGAGCTGACACTCCATAACACGAAAGTCTGGAGTTATATCTTGGGCTTTTTCACATGGAGCTGACCCCTTTTTTTTTCTTGGTGTGAGTCTGAAGTTATATCTTGGGCTTTTTCACATGGAGCTGACCCTTTGTTTTTCTTGGTGTTCTCACTCTATTGTGGGGGTTGGGCTTGGTCCATCCATTTTAATTTTTTTTGACCAAGTTAAGTTTGTGGGTTGTAGAAATATACACAGTCACATGTGTATAATACTTTGTAACTCCTCTATAATGGGGATGGTTTAATCCATCAGTTTTGCACCATTATGTAGATATTAATCCTGCATTTGTTGCAGGAGCCTTTTCCTCTCTCCCTCTATGTGTATAAAAAGAGACCATTTTCCTTCATTCTTTTACACCAGAAATTATAGTTTCTTTTTCCTCAATTTTATATTATATTCTTCTTGCGAGAGAGTGCTGTAAAGATTTGTTCACCGAAGCTACTCAATCGGTACATTATTGTAGCTGGTCCAACTGTTGTGTCCTGAGAGACAGACGTCGAACAACCTCCAACACTTAACCGGTGAGGCGATGAATCTATTTTAAGGACATTGTCTAGTGTAGATTTTGGTTTGCCTTCTATTGCTATTTTATTTTATATATTTCTGTTTTTCTAGTTGTAATTTCTACCATGATGTTGTAGTTTATAATTTCAAATATAAAATATGAATTTATTTGTTCTATTTGATCTCACAATTTATACAACAAACTTAAAATAGATTATATATTTTTCATGAATTAGGATAAATTGATTCATATGGATTGTGTAAGATAGTAAGCTATTACATTAGATTGGCTTCTGTTAGTAACGTTACAAATTAAAACAGTTTTATTCTAGGTTTGCAGTTTGGTTTTCTTAGGAATTCAATTAGTATACTGCCCTGCTTTGTTGTTTTGGGTAGTACTCATAATAATAATATAGAACCTATTTCCATTCCGTAAGCCTTCATCATCACCACAAGAAATGTATAGCCCATTGTTGCCAATTGCATGTTTCACCTGGAATTCATGAGTAGGAATAATAATAACCATATCTCATGTGCAATATTTTTTAAAATTTTTCAGTTTAACATATTTTGCATGCTCATTATTTGATTTTACTATTATTCTGTAATATAGTGTGATTTTATGAGGATGATTTTTATTTCCTACCATAATTTGTATGCTTCTTTATTTATAATTTCATAACATAATTCGCATGTTCAAAATTTCTAGATTTTAATTTTTTTTGTTATATGCTTATTGTTTCTAAAGTTGTGTGTATGATCTTATTTCCATATTAATTGCCAGAAACATTCACATGTGTATTACATGGTTATTATTTGTTTAAATTCATGTGTAACTTCTGCTTATTAATTTAATTTATTTATTTGAAATTATAAGTTTACATGTTTATTGTGATTTAAATTCATATATAACTCAAGGCTAGAATTTTAATTATTTAGGAGTAATAAGGTTGTGTAACTTTTGTAATAATTTTATATATGTAACTCTTGACTACAAACTTCTAATTTAATTCCTAGAGTTATAGATTTATTTTTGTAACTCATCTAGCATTTTAATTCATTGGTTAATTTTTGTTATTAATTAGTTTGCTAGATGGTTTCAATTAATTTATTATATTTACTTTTTACCTAGATTATTTGGTTTGTATATATATATATATTTTGTCTCTTAACTTTCTCTACAGGAATATCTAGGCAAAAAGGATTGAAAAACAAATACAAAATCAAAAGAATAATATTTAGGTTGTAAAAATAAAATTTTGAACTACTAACCTTTGTGTTGAATAGGAATACCTAAGCATGGAAAAGAATTTTTTGGACTACATAATTGAAGCAATTGTTTTGCTTGAGATTTTGTTATGGGTTTTTACCATTATGTAGAAGCAAATTATTTGCTTGTAATTGTTGTAGCAATTTTTTACATTGCTTGTAATTTGGTTAGCAATTTTTAAATTACGTGTAAGTGTTAGACCTTGGTTTGTTTTAACCTAGTTCATCTCTTGGAAAACTTAATTCTAAAAATTGTTTCTCATGGACTAGGAGTCAACATGCTCTTGAAAGTTTTGTCAAAATGTTAACTAGATTTCAAGTGAGACCGATATGACCCCTCCAGTCTTTTGGGGAACATTCTTGATCTTGCTTGATTCTAGGTTAAGTGGTGAGACTAGTTTTTAATTAAATTTCTAATTGTGGGATTTTCTAGTGTTAAGTTTGATTTCTGGAAATACAAAAAGTGAAATTCTGTTGTATTTTTCAGAAATGGCAACTGTCACCGATGTTGTTGTTACTGCTGCTAATGTTGGTAGAGATCTGAACCCCAGGGCAACTAGCTTGCCAACCCCTACTACTGCGACCTCTGTGGTCAACCCAGTTGTCACTCTTGTTGTTCTGGGAGGCCCGCTTAACCATCATGAGCGCTCGGAGAAGTTTACGGGAGTGAATTTCAAGAGGTGGTAACAGAAAATGTTGTTCTACCTGACTACTCTAAGCCTTGCAAGGTTTTTGAGTGAAGATCCACCAGCCATGGAAGAGAATGAGCAAGACAAGCAGAAGCTCAAGGCTCTAGATACTTGGAAGCAATCAGACTTCCTTTGTTGGAACTATGTTCTAAATGGCTTGGCAGATTCACTTTTCAATGTGTTTTATGCCAAGAAGTCAGAAAAGGAGCTGTGGGATACTTTGGACAAGAAGTATAAGATCGAGGATGCTAGGACAAAGAAATTTCTCGTTAGCCGGTTTCTGGACTTCACGATGGTGAACTCAAAAACCGTCATCGGTCAAGTCCAAGAGTTCCAAGTAATTTTGCACGAGATTCATGCAGAGGGAATGTTTCTGAGTGAATCATTCTGGGCAGCTGCGCTTATTGAGAAGTTGTCTAACGACTGGAAAGATTTTAAGAACTACTTGAAGCATAGGCGAAAAAAAATGACAGTCGAATAGCTCGTTGTCAGCCGGATTGAAGAAGACAATAGGAAAAAAGGAGGGAGTACCTCCATTGTGAAAGAAAATGTGGTTAAGCACGGCCAGTCCTCGGCGGTGAAGAAAAAACCACCAACAAGCAAAAGCTCAAAGTTGGAGGCAAGAGGTGGTGTCTCCAAGAGGCTAGTCTACAAGCCGCAAGAACCTACTTTTAGGTTCAATGGAAAGTGCTTCAACTGTGGAAGCGATGGGCATCTGGCGGTTAACTGCCGCAAGAAGAAGAAGCCTTATAAGAAGTAACCTCCACAAAACAAGAGTCGTTCCCATATGGCTAAAATGGAGGATCTATCATAAGAGGTGGATGATATGCATCTAGCAGCTGTCGTCTCCGAAGTGAACATGGTGGGGTCCAACCCGAAGGAATAGTGGGTGGACACTAGGGCCACTCGCTACATCTGTGCGGAGAAGAAGATGTTCACAACCTTTGAACCGGTTTCAAACGATGAGAAGTTGTTCATGGGGAATTCTGTCACCTCAACTGTTGAGGGAAAGGGCAAGGTGGTCCTGAAGATGACTTTAGGAAAAGAGCTGACTCTGAACGATGTCCTATTTGTACCAGACATTCGTAAGAACCTTGTCTTAGGGTCACTATTGAGTAAGTATGGCTTCCGCATGGTATTTGAGGCTGATAAGGTCGTGTTGACCAAGAGCGAGGTTTATGTGGGGAAAAGGTATATGTCGAGCGGTATGTTTAAGCTCAATGTAATGACTTTTGTCCCGAAAATTAATGAGAAAGCTTCTTCTTCTACTTATATGTTTAAGTCTCCTAATTTATGGCATGGTAGACTGGGTCATGTAAATTTTGACTGTTTGCGTAGATTAATCAAATTAGATCACATACCATCTTTCAAGATTAATTTAAATCACAAGAGCGAAACTTGTATAGAAGCAAAATTGACAAAGACTTCATTTCATTCTATTGAAAGAAGTACTCAGCCTTTGGATTTAGTGCACAATGATGTACGTGATTTGAAAGTCGTACAATCACATGGTGGCAACAAGTACTTCATCACTTTTGTTGATGATTGTACTAAATATTGTTATATGTATTTGCTTAAAAGCAAAGATGAGACGATTGATAAATTTATTCTTTTTAAGAACAAAGTTGAGAATTAATTAAGCCGAAAGATTAAGGCTTTAAGAAGTGATCATAGTGGTGAGTATGAATCTCTGTTTGTTGAGCTTTGTGCTCAATTTGGAATTATTCACCAAACCACAACACCTTATTTCCCTCAGTTAAATGGGGTTGCTGAGTGGAAGAATATAACGTTAAAAGAAATGATGAATGCAATGTTGATAAGTTCTGGGTTGCCACAAAACTTGTGGGGGGAAGCAATTCTCTCCATGAATTACATTCTTAATAGAATACCTCGAAAGAATGTAGGAAAGACTCCATATGAGTTGTGGAAAGGCCACAAGCCTTCATATAAATACCTATGAATGTAGGGTGTCTTGCAAAAGTGGCGGTGCCTACTCCTAAATGGGTTCAGATATGATCGAAGTCAGTGGATTATATATTCATTGGCTATGCACACAATAGTAGTGCATATCGATTTCTTGTGTATAGGTCTACTATTCCAGATATACACAAGAATACGATTATGGAATTGAGAAATGCATCTTTCTTTGGAAACGTATTTCCTCTTCGTTACCAAGAAGGGATTTTGAGTGCCATGAAAGAAGTTAGAGATGACAATGATCACATAGATGATCACGTAAATGATGATGCAGATGATCACATGGATGATCAAGTCGATGATCAAGCTGAAGAAGTAAATGAGCTAAGATTGAGTAAGAAGGCTAGGATTGCAAAGTCCTTTCGTACGGACTTCTTGACTTATATGTTAGAGAGAGAACCTCAAACTTTCCATGAAGCTGTGACTTCACCTGAAAGTCCTTTGTGGAAAGAAGCAATTAAATGTGAGATTGACTCCATCTTACAGAACCATACTTGGGAGTTGGTTAATCTACCCCCAGGCAGTAAGGCATTGGGGAGTAAGTGGATCTTTAGAAGACAGATGAAAGCTGATGGGTCAATTAATAAGTATAAAGCTAAACTAGTTATCAAAGGATACAGACAGCGAGAAGGCCTAAATTACTTTGATATGTATTCACCTGTGTCAAGGATTATATCGATTCGCATGGTGATTGAGATAACAGCTTTACGTGGTCTGGAGATATATCAGATGGATGTAAAGACAGCTTGCTTAAATGGAGATTTAGATGAAGAAATCTACATGGAGCAACCCAATGGGTTTTCAGCTCTAGGACAAAATAAGAACGTCTATAAGGTTATCAAATCATTGCATGGTTTGAAGCAAGCTCCCAAGCAATGGCATGAGAAGTTTGACAACGCTATGTTGTCAAATGGGTTCAAAATCAATGAGTGTGACAAATGCGTATATGTCAAAGACACTGACAGAGGTTATGTCATTTTGTGTCTATATGTTGATGACATACTCATTGTTGGTAGTAATGATGAGATGATTAGAACTACCAGATTGTTAAACTCAAAGCTTGACATGAAAGATATGGGCCTTGTAGATGTAATTCTGAGTGTTAAGATTACCAGAACATCTGATGGTATTGTACTTTCTCAATCTCACTATGTTGAGAAGATACTTGAGAAATTTGGTAAATCAGATACAAGTGTGTCTAGGACACCGATAGATGTGAGTCTACATTGGACCAAGAATAATGGTGAGAGTGTCTCTCAGCTAGAATATTCTCGAGTCATTGGAAGTTTGATGTATCTGATGAGTAGTACAAGGTTGGATATAGCCTACTCTGTTAGCAAGCTTAGTAGATACATGAGTAATTTGAATGCTACTCATTGGAGGGGCATTATGCGGGTGTTAGGTTATCTATGCTATACCTGGGGTTATGGGTTGCATTATACTAAATACCCAGTGGTACTAGAAGGGTATAGTGATGCTAATTGGATATTTGATATAAAAGACTCTAAATCCACTAATGGTTATGTGTTTACCCTGGGAGGGGCAGTCGTGTCTTGGAAATCTTCCAAGCAAACGTATATATCGAGATCAACGATGGAATCTGAGTTTATTGCTTTGGATAAAGCAACTGAAGAAGCTGAATGGCTTTGCCAGTTTGTTGAGGATATTCCACGTTAGTCGAAACATGTGCCAACCATTTGTATTCATTGTAATAGCCAATCGGCGATTGGACGGCCACAAAGTAATATATATAATGGAAAGTCTAGACATATCCATCGTAGACATAATTCCATACGACAACTACTCTTGAATAGAGTTGTCACTTTAGATTATGTAAAGTCTAAGGACAACATTATGGATCCCCTAACCAAAGGGTTAAATCGAGTGTTAGTACAGAATTCGTTAGAAGCAATAGGGTTAAGGCCTTTAGTGTAAGGTGTTACCGGAATGGAAACCCAACCTAGTTGATTAGAGATCCCAAGATCTAGGTTCAATGGGACAACCTAATTGCATGTAACGGTGGTATGTCACTGAGGAGGTTAAATCTCCAGCCATTTCTTTTATCAGTGATACCTACAAGTGTAAAGGTTAAGCTGAGCTTTAATGACTCTAGTGTGTTAAGTTGTTGAGCTGAGTATAGCAGGATACTCAAGTAGAGTCACCTATATGAGTGTGAAGTGGGGCCGCTTCTATAAGAATTGACAGGGCCTAATTCTTTAAACCACTCACTAAACCAGACTAGTGTTCTAGGGCCAAACCGGACACAACAGTGAGAATAGAATGATGGTTGGAGTAATTCCTGTGTGAGGTCTGTTGTTCTAATTTTCATAAATGGTAGAATAGTTCAAGACTTCGCGTTCACTGGACAGCCAGTAAATTGGATAGACTTCACTAGGAGGGGTTCAAAGCCAAAAACTACCCTTTCCAATGCCGAGTTTATTCTGTTGCACTCTCTCCGAGTCTTTGTTGTTAAGCATTATCTGTTTGTTGTTATTCAGTCAATTTTTATTCATGTGGGGGATTGTTGGAAAAATAATGGTTTTTGGTGACTTTAATGCAATATTAAAGTGGGTGCCAATCCTCAATTGAGGTGGAGTAAATGGGTTTAGATTCTTTGTAGTGAGATCTTTACACCACAAAAAGAATAACCAAAAACAATTAAGATTTGAATGAGAAATTGACTAATTTAGTTAGCCTCATAAAAGAGGTGTAGGAAAGGTGTAAACCCTTACATCCCACATTGATTGTATAAGAAAGCATTGATGGGGATTTAAATCCCATTTTTTGCCTAGGGGTGTCAGCCCTTTGGGGCATCCAAATTTTCCGAAGGAAGGGAGTTATGGATGTTTCAAGGATGGACTTGGGCCAAGACTATGGTCTAAGTTGGTTACGGAAAAATTACAACATGCGTGTGCGCACGCACCGCCCGTCTGCCCGGACCGAACAGGGCCGAGCCGGGTCCATGATCCGTGGGTTGTGGATCATGGATCTTGGATCTTGGGACTTGGGACTTGGTCATGGGCTTGTAGCTTGAGGCTTGCTGGAATGAATTAAGTGTGGGGTTATCTTTATAGCGATTCCGGATTTTAGCCCGGCTTTTATTGTCATGACCCGAACCCGCCCATATGGGTTAAGGACATAACCGTCCAGTAATCAAGGGATTACCTACGGCCTCAAACCAAACAAGACATATATCATCAGAGTAAGTGGCCAAACGGAAGCAAATTTAAAACTTTTGTCCATAGAGCTGTGCTTATATGGCACATCAGAACAGTCCATATATATATACCTGTTAATAACTCACATCAAAGGGATAATAACATAAAGTTCTATACATACACATGATCATTCAAGTCTAAGTCAGTCAAACCCAAGGTTTATATACAAAAGTAATCCGATGTTTTCGCCAATATAACAAAGCTATATGAAAAGAACAAAAGAGGCGAAGACAAGTCTCGTGCATGAGACGTTTGGGCTGACTCTCCAAAACCTTGACTGTTTCTCACATGTTTTACCGAGGCTGGGTTTGGGCATCCCTTGGCTCACCTACATAGACATGAATGAGCGTGAGCGAAAGCCTAGTGAATAATATGAAATAAGGAAGATACACGAACAATCTTTGAAACAGTTACATCAAACGGCCTTAGGCCCAATTCATGTTTCTATTTAATGTATCAATCGACTAAAGTTCTAGATGTATCAAACGGCCTCGGGCCCAATTAGCTCATACCCGACGGCCTTTGGCCCATCCATTCATGTCTAACGGCCTTTTTGGCCCAATCGTTCGTATCCGACGGCCTTTGGCCCAAACGTTCAGATCCGACGGCCTTCGGCCCAATCGCTCATATCCAACGGCCTTCGGCCCCATCGTTCATACCAAACTATCATTCATGTCAGATTATCGTTCGTGTCAGATGACCTCTGGCCCAATCATTCATATGTCAAACTATCATTCGTGTCAGATGGCCTTTGGCCCAATCATTCATATGTTAGACTATCATTCATGTCAGACTATCATTCGTGTCAGACGGCCTTTGGCCCAATCATCCATGTCAAACGGCCTTTGGCCCAGTCAATTGTATCCAACGGCCTTTGGCCCAATCACATGGCATAACAAATATTTGCTCCCAATTCAATGTAACAAACTTACAAGACTTATATGAAAGTAAGCAATTGGATAAATAACATACTTCAGATATCTTTATTAAGATATTACTTACAGTGATCTGTCGGTGGATTTTCCCTCGTGCTTGACCCTACACATTTCATGAACATAATGGGTCACAAACGATTCATTCCGTTCTTAATTCATATATTCCTCTTAGGCTTCGTTTTTATCCTTTTAACTCATTTACAATGCTTAATGCATGCCTAAGAGCGCTTAGAGATGGAAGAGAACGGAAAATGAAACTCAATTCAACTTTACAAAATTTCAGAAACAGGGTTCTTCACTCGAGTGCAGGTTTCCCACTCGAGCGGACCCCCTTTGGTCTGCAAAAGTACTGGTTGCCTCATTTTTACGCTCGAGCGTGAATTCGGACGCTTGAGCTGAAGGTCACACTACATGGCTCCCCGCTCGAGCGAACATCAATGTTTGCAAAAATACTGGGAGCTCGCATTTCACGCTCGAGCGGCGGTTCCCCCGCTTGAGTGAACATCATGAATTCTGGGTTTTCTAGAACTGTTCTTAAGGCTCAAATTTGCATTCAAACTCAAACAACTTGCATACCACGACTTATACTTCACATGCAAACCTTCTAACATGTTACAAATGCTAGATTACAACATTATGAAGCTTAATTTCCATGAATTACTTACACACACACACGATTCATATCAAACCCATCATCAATACTTCAATTTCATGCATTCAACACTCATGCTTCTATGAATTGCACTTGCATGTGAACTACAACTTCCATTTTCAACTTAGATGATACAAATGATGATCAAAAGCATGAATTTTAACCACAATTCTACATGGATCATGTTTTTCATGCTCAATTATACAACTTCATGGCAAATTCTTACATGCATGTACATATAAGCTTTAAATTCTTCAATTTCATTTCAATTTATGTTCTTGATTACCCAACTAGCCTGAATACACAAATTTACAAACTTAAACTCATAAGTTTTTGCTCAATTACTCACCTAGGGGCTCAAACCTTCCAAATTATAGCTAATTCTTGAGTTTATCTTCAAGATTCTTAAGCCTCTTGATCAAACCTTCAATTTGAGCTCCCTCTCTCACTCTAAGTTCAGTCCTCTCTCTTTCTAGAGAGCAAAATCTGATTTGAGCCTCCAACAAATGAATATAAGTGTATATTGGCCCCTTTTATACAAGCTCCCTTAATCACATTTATTAATACTAATTAATTGAGCACTATATCATCAATTTAATCTATTTAATTTGATCCAAATCAATTTTTAATTAAATTTCACCGTAGGCTCTAAAAATTACGCTAATCACAATGGCGTAGTCAATTTCGGTTTATGTGGCCGACAAGGCCTTCAATTTTCAGTTTATAACAGTAAGTTGAACAGATATTCCTACGGTGAACAGATAGAAATTCAAAACCACATATATTTACATAAATGACACTGAAAATCATATCAAACACATAATCACAATCACAATTAAGATTAATTAGCATAACATGGACCAAGGTTATCACATTTATGGTGTTTCGGACTTGGGTCTTGTGGTTTAATGTTGTTGTTTATGCCTTTTACCTCCTCTTACTCTTTGAATTTGAGTTTTGAAATGTCTTGAGCGTGTTCAGAACAGGTTGGTTGCTAGTTGGTTTAGAACCTTGTTGCCCAGAATTTTGGTCCTCCGCTCGAGCGAGACTTCTTACGCTCGAGTGGGTTTTGCAAACCTTCAGTACTTTTCATGTCTGCAAAAATGCTGGAGAAGTGTTTTTAATGCTCGAGCGGCGTTTCTTGCGCTCGAGCGGGTCTGAGCTGTAGCGGCCCTTATTGCGCTCGAGCTGCCGTCTGAAGTTTGTAAAATACTGGAAGTATGTATTCTACGCTCGAGCGAGCCTTGTTGCGCTCGAGCGGGTAGTGCTTTGTTGATTGTGTCTTGGTGTTCGAGCGGCCTTTATTACGCTCGAACGGGACGAATTTTTGTGTCTGACGCTCGAGCGTCAAACTCTCCGCTTGAGCGGACTGTGCGTATATCAGATTGCGAAAGTGACATTTTAAATCACTTTTTCGGCTCTCTTTCTCTCTCAAACTTTCCAAAAACCTAAATCCACACACACTCTCTGTCTAAAATACTCCATCTCTATACATTTTGGCCTAGATCAAGTGATCTCTACACCCTTGTGTCTTTATTAAAAAGTTGGATCATCTCAAGATCTACCTTTTGAACCGAATAGAGTGGGATTTCGGCATCTTTGAGGTTTCTCCATTCTTCCTTTGAGCTTCTACACTTAAGGTAGGGATATTCTACTCTTTGATATGAGTTTTAACCTAGACATTTGCCATTTTGTATAAATGGTGGGATTTGGGTGTGATTTGGGTAAAGTTAAGGTTTGAGCTTTAAATTAAAGAGGGGTTTCTTGTTGGCTTGTAAAATATTCTTGGGGTTTCATGTATGAGGTTCTCTATTGATAAAATGATGGGATTTATACCTATGGGTTGTTGACTTGGAATAGGGAAAATATGGCCCTAAGTTGAGTTGAAATAACTATTTACGTAAATAATGAAATTGGTTAGAGAATTATGAAATTGGGGGAAAGGTGATTGAATGATGTAATTAGATTTGATAAATCACACACCTATGAAAGCGTTGGTAAATTATCTGTTGATAAATTTATTTATTTGTTTAAATATATCTGTTTTGGGCTATCGGTGCAGGATAGCTATGATTGTTGTAGAAATTGCAGGAGGACTAGGTAAATTGAAACTAGTCATATAGGTTATGTCATTGAATATGACGGATTGATTACATTGTTGAATTTGTGATTTGATTAGTCATTGTATATGATAATTTGTGTAAGTACATTGTATATGTATCTTGTTTGGGAGGAGATATGTGATGTACTCCACTGTTTGGGAGGAGAAAGGGGATAGACTCCATTGATAATTAAGTTAACCGCAGTGTCCAGGGTGAAAGTCCCGAAATCATAAATATATTTGGGTGCTGTAACAGCGCTCGCGTGGGGGGCCTTGATGCTACTACAGTTCGGACTCCCCTTTTTGTTTGTGGTTCTAAATCTTGAACCAAAGAGTCCAACTCTGGCAAATCGTTTTGAAGAAAAACAGATTTTTTGAAAGGTAGTGCCAAACATGGACTACTTTGCCAGATTACAGAGTCGCCACCTAAATATTTTTTAAAATGGGAAATTTAGGAAACACTGACTCGGTGCCGAAGGCGACGTGTCCGTCATAACCAAAGTAGTCTTGGCTCGGGAGCTTGGGTACGATCGGGGAAGGTCAACTATGAGCACCCCCTTTCGCCCGGTTCGAAGACCGGCCTCTACTAAGCGTGATATCCGATTTTGAAAACATTACATGCTCTTATTCCAATTATTAGCCTAGAATTACTATGTTATGCGCACAACATACAAGTATGGACTAGATTGCCTAATTTGGAAATCAATATTGCATATCCGTTCATTTTGAAAATGCTTCGGAATTTGCTACTCGCAAGTAGGCTAAAACACGGATTTCAATGAGTTTTCCAACTCAAGCAACCCAACCTCCACCCACAGGCATTCAAACAGTTTATCTCACATAAGCACTTAGCCGCATGGTAAGCATACTGTCATGGCAACATTCACACGCATGTGGTATGCTAAAGCGTAAAATACTTACATCGTACTCCGTGCCAAAACAAGAAACTAATTAGCAGACATGCATGTCCCTAGGTCATGTTAAGTGGCTAATGCAACACAGGCAAGGATGCAATTTAGAGTATGCTCGACTAACCCTAAAATGGCACGTGAAATGCAATCATTTGATGCACGTATTCAAGTTGGAATTTAGAATACAATGCAGTTTGTATGATGTACCGAGCCCGGTGCATGTTTAGACAAATGCATGGATGTACGCATGCATTGCATAAGGTATGCTAAAATAGACGTGCCCTAATCTACCATCATAAGCAGGTAAATAAAAAGGAAGAAAAAAGTGGGGGTTGGAAGACATACAAACCACTTACCCACACTTATTACAAATTTGCCCCCACTCGGAGGGACCAAAATAATAATACAGATTAATTAACTACGCAAACTAATTAAAATATTACAGTCCAACTAAATTAATCAAATAAATTAATTAATCTAATTAAAGCAGTAAACCGCCTCGAGATGAGGGCCGGATGCAACGCATGCTCGGGACTTGCTCGGAATTGCACTGCCATGCTTAGGTTGCCTCTGTTTTCCCTGCTTTGCATCTCAGAAGACTGCCAAAGTCTTAGGAGTGCCTCCAAGGACACTGAGGGACATCATCGGCTGAGTAGGACTTCCACCGGCATCAGCATGAGGTCACCGGCACAAAATTCATCCATCGGCCATCAATAGACTGCCGGTCGGCACTAAATACTGCCGGCCGGCACTGAATGTCTGCAGAATCTGCAACTCACAGCAGCAGAGGGCAAAAACTTGCATGGCAATGTAATTCCAACAATGTGTGCACCAATCATGCCCCTTATCATATTTGTGACTCAAAGGGGCATGTGCCTCGATTCTCGGGCCACCAATCACGCAT